>JAPDNY010000064.1:177500-202840 GCA_029375565.1 Gekko gecko
CACCAGTGGGGCCAGAAGCCCTCCCACTGTTGCCCCCCAAGCACCAAGAAGACAAAGCATCAGTGACCCAGACATAAGAACATTAGAGGAGCCATGTTGGATCAGGTCAATGGCCCATTCAGTCCAACACTCTGTGTCACACAGTGGCCAAAACCTCACAGAACTGGTGTGACCAACCTCACGTCACTGTTGTGAGGATAAAATGGATAAAAGGAGAATGATTGAGGCTGGTTTCTGTCCCCACGGGGGAGAAAGGCAAGGTATAAATGGAATAAGCAAATAAATAATTTTCTCTCACACACGAGCGCAGGCCGCTGCCTCCATCTTTCTCCTCCACAGTCCATTAAGCCACGGCCCTTCAGGTTGAAGAACTCACTGAAACATTTTTAATTTGTCTTGTTTGGATATGGGGGCATAATTTTGGTTGTGTTTTATGGGGGAACTTGGTTCATTTTACTTCCTGTAAATTGTCGCGTTAGTTATGAGGGTTTCTGGGAAGTTGTAAATTCACCCTCCAATCTCCATCGTGCAGTTTATGTTGGTTTTACAGTCTCATTAATAGGTTCTCTCCTGGCTGGGTTGATGAAAGTTATTGACCTAATCATAACCTATTAATTATGACAGTAAATCCCCACCAGTGGTAGGAGAAGTTTCACGGAGCAAACGTTACTCGGGGGGGGGGGCAGTACGGTTTAGGCTGGAGTGCCAAGACCTTTCCATATAACCTCGGCTGCTCTCATTCTGTGGCCAGAGAGGATTCAAAATGGATTCCGCCTCCAGCTGCTGTTCTGGCTGAAGATACCCAACACCCTTAGGAACATCAGAAGAGCCCTGACGGATCAGACCAATAAGGGTCCCTCTAGTCCAGCATCATGCCTCACACAGTGGCCAACCAGTTCCTACGGCGGGCCAACAACAGGACATAGAGGCTTAGGCCTTCATAAGACCATAAGAAGAGCCCTGTTGGATCAGGCCAGTGGTCCCTCTAGTCCAGCCTCCTGTCTCACACAGTGGCCAACCAGTTCCTCTGGAGGGCCAACAACAGGGCATGGAGGCTGAGGCCTTCATAAAAACATCAAAAGAGCCCTGCTGGATCAGGCCAGTGGTCCCTCTAGTCCAGCCTCCTGTCTCACACAATGGCCAGCCAGTTCCTCTGGAGGGCCAACAACAGGGCAGAGAGGCTGAGGCCTTCCCCTGATGAGAACATCAGAAGAAACCTGCTGGATCAGACCACTGGGGGTCCATCTAATCCAGCATCCCTTCTCTCATAACATCAACCAGTTCCTCTGGAGGTCCCACAACACGGCATAGAGACCAAGGCCTTCCCCTGACATTGCCACCTGCCTCTGGGATTCAGAGGATCAGTGCCTCTGAAGGTTCCCCTGAGTCACCATGGCTCACAGCTACTGATAGACCTCTCCTCTATGAATCTATGTAATCCCCTTCAATAGCACAAAACAGGTACAATTCTTCAGGACCAAGAAATGACCTTTCCAGAAGGTGGGCTCATTTGGCTGAGCTGTATTGGACAGGGACAGTAGCTCAGAGGCAGAGCAAGTATTTGGCATGCAGAAGGTCACAGGTTCAATCCCTGTCAGCATCCCCGGTTCAAAGGATCAGGTAGGAGATGATCGGAAAGACCCCTGCCTGAGACCCTGGAGAGCAGCTGCCTGTCTGGGTAAACAAGACTGACCTTGTGGGACCAGAAGGTCAGATTCAGTAGAAGGCAGCTTCATGTGTGTTCCTGTGAAATGGTTCTAAAAATTCACAGAGTAATATCTGGGTCTAACATCTCACAGCATGGAACACGGGCCAAGAGACCAAAAAATCCTGCTTATCTTCCTCATAAATCTGCCTTAGGGACCTGTTTCTGGCTCTGGAGGGCATCTCCAAACGATGTGTTTTTGACGTCTGTTTATTTATTCCACTCCTTGGTTGCTTGTCCAACCTGGCAAGTGCTCAGAATAACACCCCAAACAGTTTAAAAGCCAATAAAATTTTTAAAGCACCTAGAAATATGAGAAGAGCAGTAACTCAAACAGCTCGGTCAAAACAAGATGAATACCAAGTCAGCTGCGAGTTTCTCTGAGATCCACCTGTGCCTTGCTGAAAAATATGTTGTTTAAACTGGAAAGAGAAGATGCTTAGGGAGAGGCCATCCTAAGCCACTGAGTAAGTAACTGAGGGTGGGGGCTATCACAGAAAACTCTCTTATCGCGCACCACCTGAGATGGTGCTGGGGTGCATGACAGAACAGCCAGCTGTCATGGGTCAGCAAGGCCTCAGCAAGAGTGAGGACTCCTCAGGAGAAGAGGAGCCCCATATAGCCAGCTTTGAGTCAGCAGAAGCTGGCAAGCAGAAAGATCAGCTGCAGGGGTGTCAGGATTCACAACCAACAGCTGGCGGAGAGCTGCCGACACCCTCTAGCCCTGATTCAACAAATGAAACTCAGTTGATCATTCCCAGCCCTCCAGTTTCACCCACACCTTTAGAGCACCGCAGATGGAGGCTATGAACAGAAGTGCAGGAGATACAACAAAGTGCTCGCCTCCTGGCTCAACACCAGCTGCTTGAGTAGTTGCAGGATTACTTCCAAGCAGCTGGCTGGAAGCATAACCCTTAAGCATATGGCTATAAAAACCAGCCAAGGGAGGCTGTTAGGTATGGAAGCAGCAAGCTGAAATCCCTCTGACTCTGCAACCGTTGCATTGGATCCTGCCTCAACCCATTGACTCTTTGGGCTGTTTCCTGACTGTCTTCATCTTGCTCTTGAACCTGCTTGTGAGTAGCTCTTGGATTCTCAGATCCTGCTGTATGGACCGATCCTCGGACTAGACTCCTGTCTCTGTGCATAACTTCAGACCTTGACTATGCTTCTTGAGTTGGTGCTGTTGCCGTACTCACTCTGGGCTTTTACAGCACACCCTGTGCCATTCCTGGCCTGACTCATGACACCAGCAGGACTTCACTTGAATATTTAGGGCTGCCAGTTCTGGGTTGGAAAATTTCTGGAGGTTTAGGGGTGGATGTGGGGAGGGTGGGGTTTGGGGGGGACTTCAAGTGGTGCATGAAACCATACTTCCCACTCTCCAACACAGCCATTTTCTCCAGGAGGACTCATCTCTTTGGGATGGAGGTCATTTGTAATTGTGGGAGATCTCCAGGCCCCATCTGGAGGTTGGCAACTTGACATTCCATAGGGTGCAAAGAGGGCTTCTTATTGTGTTGCAGGGGCCCAGCTGGGTCAAGATTTATAAAGGCAAGCCAGACATTATGGTACCATTTCATTTGTGTGTATATTTACATCCTTTAAAGCCCACCTTTCTTGCTAAAACCCAAAGAGGATTTTATATATCTACAGATATAGATATATAAATATAGATATAGATATATAAAAATCATCCAGGCAGCACATGACTTCCAGTGAACAGTGCAGCAGCTCTAGGATTACAAAATTGGAAAACAAAGCAAACAAGAAAGTATCGAAGACGTGACATGCTGTAATGCAGGAAGTGGGTTACAAAGCTATAAACATTTATTTATTTTATTTATTATTTGCATTTATACCCTGCCCATCCTACGGGTGGGCTCAGGGCAGATAACATCATTGAAATAAGTACAATTTCAGTTTAAAACATTGAGCACTAAAACCAGGGGTCATTTGGAGCAGGAGTGCATAGGAGTGGCGCTCTGGCAGTTAGAAGCACAGGCAGCGGCAAGCCCCGCCCCCAGCTCTCAGCAGGAGCGTGAAGCAGCACATGTAGCATTCCTCCTGGGCCTAGATAGGCTACTCTGGGACTGGAACGACAGCCCCCAGAGTGGAAAGACAGTCCCTAGGGATGGAGCCTGAGCGGTGGGTGTTGCCTTCTGACACACTTCCTGGTGATGTCAGAGGGTGTGGCATATGCAAATAAATTATGCTAAGGAGTTATGCTAATGAGCTCCTGCACCTCTTTTTCTACAAAATGACCCCTGATTAAAACACACTAAAACATTATAACAATTAAAACCATGGGTACAAGCTTGGAAGAGCATAAGTTGGCTATAAAGTTCTGGCCCGACGGTACAATGAGTTAAAGGTCAGTTATTGTTGGTCAGTAGGTAGATGACAGACGGGTGACGGCAACCTCAGGGAGGCCATAGATGGGGGAGAGAGACTATGGGACCACCTCCCCCTGTTACAACCCCCTGTGCTCCCTTCAGTCATTGTCCAGGGGCCTCTTGCAAGTGCTCGTAGGAATCTGGGAGCCTGCTCATCCATGGAACCCACTATTTAACATTAGTTGCTGTAGATTTCCCGGGTTGTGTGGCCATGGTCCTAGCATTGTAGGACCTGACGTTTCACCAGTAGCTGTGACTGGCATCCTCAGAGGTAGAACACAGAAGGACGGAGTACTCTCTGTGTCAAGGTGAGAAGGAAAATGGTAGGCAGGTGATTTATATCTACCCTGGAAAGTGGGGTAGGGCTGAGTCATTATCTTTTAGTAGTTCTCCAGGCTATGAACATGCTAATGGAGGAGCTTTCCTGAGGAGGTTCTTTTGTCTATGGATTGTTTCCTGAGGAGGTTTCCTGTTTCCTGAGGAGGTTCTTTTGCGTGCGGAATGGCTATTGAAACTCTAATCTTATCTGTAGGACAGGAAACTATGCCTGGAAACCATGACAGGAAAAACACAAAATGCTCTACAGCTAACAATAGCACTACAGATAAGATTAGAGTTTCAATAGCCATTCCACAAACACAAGAACCTCCTCGGAACAGGAAACCTCCTCAGGAAACAATCCATAGACAAAAGGACCTCCTCAGGAAAACTCCTCCATTAGCATGTTCATAGCCTGGAGAACTCCTACAAGATAATGACTCAGCCCTACCCCACCTTGCAGGGTAGATATAAATCACCTGCCTACCATTTTTCTGCTCACCTTGACAACAGAGAGTACTCTGTCCTTCTGTGTTCTACCTCTGAGGATACTGGCGAAACGTCAGGTGCTACAATGCTAGGACCATGGCCACACAACCTGGGAAATCTACAGCAACTAATGTTAAATAGTGGGTTCCATGGATGAGCGGACTCCCAGACTCCTAGGGGCACCTGCAAGAGGCCCCTAGACAATGACTGAAGGGAGCACAGGAGGTTGTAACAGGGGGGAGGTGGTCCCATAGTCTCTCTCTCCCATCTATGGCCTCCCTGAGGTTGCTGTCACCCGTCTGTCATCTACCTACTGACCAACAACAACTGGCCTTTAACTCATTGTACCGGACTCCATCTCTCTGTGTTACACCTCTGAGGATGCCAGTCACAGATACTGGCGAAACGTCAGGTCCTACAATGCCAAGACCACGGCCACACAACCTGGAAAATCTATACCAACTAATGAACTTCGGCTGTGAAAGCCTTTGACCACTATTTAACAGTCCCTAAGGTGCTTCTGGAAACGACTCGCTGTTACACTACCGGAAAGAAGCCGCTGGGGGGAAGGGGTATGGGGAAAAGGATTCAGTGCCCAACCCCGTGGGGGTGCTTAAGACCACCCCCCAGACCCGCCGCATTCTAGGAACCTGCAGGAGCAGCATGCAAGTGCACACACAAATGCCAAATCTGTTCCTTAAATGTTAGCGCTGAAGCGACACAGGGCGTCTCTGAACTTAGCAAGGCAAATGAGTCCGCCGCACGCAGCGGGTATCCCTCTGAAAATATGCACGTCCCCCCACAGAGAGATATCAGGACGGAAGGCATTTCTGGCTCCAGAACATCTCACTTCATAAATGCAAACATCAACTGCATGCAGCCTCTCCCCTGTGAAGGGGGCTCAGCGTGAAGTGTTGCGGCAGGCTGGCTGGCTTAGGGTTTCCAATCTCCAGTCTGGGTCCAGAGATCTCCCAGAATTACAGCCAATCTCCAGACTACGGAAGTGAGTGCCCCCGGAGAAAACAGCTGCTTTGGAGGGCGGGCTTTACGACATCACATCCCTGCAGAGGTCCCCCCACCCCACTTTCCCCAGGCGCCCCTCCCAAATCTCCAGGAACGTCCAAACCCTTCATAAGAACATAAGAGAAGCCAATGTTGAATCAGGCCAGTGGCCCATCCAGTCCGACACTCTGTTACACAGCAGCCAAAATATACCAGGGGCCATCAGGAGGTCCAGCAGTGGGGCCAGGACACTAGAAGCCCCCTCCCACTGCTGCCTCCTCCAGCACCAAGAATAGAATGCATCACCTGCCCCAGACTGGGAATTCCTATAAGAACATAAGAGAAGCCAATGTTGGATCAGGCCAATGGCCCATCTAGTCCAACACTCTGTGTCACAGAGTGGCCAAAAATACCAGGGGCCATCAGGAGGTCCAGCAGTGGGGCCAGGACACCAGAAGCCCCCTCCCACTGCTGCCCCCTCCAGCACCAAGAATAGAGTGCATCACCTGCCCCAGACTGAGAGTTCCCATCTATACCCTGTGGCTAATAGCCACTGATGGACTTCTGCTCCATATGTTTATCTGATTCCCTCTTGAAACTGTCCATGCTTGTAGCCGCCACCACCTCCTGTGGCAGTGAATTCCGTATGTTAATCACTCTTTGGGTGAAGAAGGACTTCCTTTTATCTGTTCTAACCCGGCTGCTCAGCAATTTCATGGAGTGCCCACGAGTTCTTGTATTGTGAGAAAGGGAGAAAAGTACTTCTTTCTCTCTTTTTTTTAAAAAAAAACATTTTATTATAGGATATGTTTCACATATTTAAAATTCCATCTTATAGATATCACATACCTTTTTTTCTTTTCTCCCCACTCCCCCCAGTACAAGGCTTCCCGCAATGCTCTTACCCCCTTATAAACTCTATAATCTAATTACCATTCACAAAATATGTCATTTCCATTATCAAATTAGGTAACATTTTAACAATCTTATCGTTCTTTTTCTTATTTTCTCCTTAATAACTGTCAAAGCAAATCAATCTATTTTTAACATCCCAATTTTTCTCAAGATAGTCTTTAAAATCTTTCCATTCTTCAAAAAATGCTTCATCTTCTTCGTTATTAAGCTTTCTTGTCATTTTGTCCATTTCAGCCATAAAAAGCATCTTCTTAATCCATTCCCATGTTTCAGGAATCTTTTCTTGTTTCCAAAATTGTGCATAAGTCATTCTAGCTGTTGTGACCAAGTACCATAACAATGTTCTCTTGGTTACATTTAATTCTTCCAGTTTAAGACCTAACAACAAGATTTGTGGATCTTTCTTAAAAGTACATTTCAGAACCTTCTGTATTTCATTGTGAATCTCTGACCAATAACTCATGGCTTTATCACAAGTCCACCACATATGGTAAAATGAGCCCTCTTTCTTTCTAGAAAGGGAGAAAAGTACTTCTTTCTCAACCTGCTCAATCCCATTCATAATTTTATAAACCTCAATCATGTCACCCCTCAGCCGTCGTTTCTCCAAGCTTCAGAACTGTCTCCTCCGATATGTCCCCCGAAGAATGCTGAGATCGGCTCATAACAACTTGCTGGTGATCCGCAGCCCTAGGGAGGTCTGGCTGTCCTCGACTAGGGCCGGGGCCTTTTCGGTCCTGGCCCCAACCTGGAGGAACTCTGCTGAATAACATCAGGGCCCTGAGGGATATGATGAAATTCCACAGGGCCTGCAAGGCAGAGATGTTCCGCCAGGATTTTGGTTGAGGGCAGCAATGGGAGGTTAAGACTGGCACCCTCGTTTCTCTTCTATGGCCCCCATGTACCCTGCCCTGCCCTGCTGTGCGGGACGGCAGTGCGGCCAGCAAAGAAGAAGAAGAAGAGGAGATTGGATTTATACCCCACCCTTCACTACTCGAAGGAGTCACAGAGCAGCTTACAAACTCCTTTCCCTCCCCCTCCTCACAGCAGACACCCTGTGAGGTAGGCGGAGCTGAGAGAGCTCTTTCAAGGACTTCTCTTGAGAGAACAGCTCTGAGAGCCAGTCTAGTGTAGTGGTTAAGTGCACAGACTCTAATCTGGGAGACCCGGGTTTGATCCCCCCACCCCTCCATTCACACCTGCTGATGTGACCTTGGGTCAGTCACAAGCTCTGGCACAGCTGTCCTTGAAAAAAGAGCAGTTTCTGTCAAGAGCTCTCTCAGCCCCACCTACCTCACAGGGTGTCTGTTGTGGGGAGGGGAAGGAAAGGAGTTTGTAAGCCGCTCTGAGACGCCTTTGGGCAGTGAAGGGCAGGGTATAAATCCAATCTCTTCTTCTTCTTCTACCTCACAGGGGGTGTCTGTTGTGGGGAGGGGAAGGGAAAGGAGTTTGTAAGCCGCTCTGAGACGCCTTTGGGCAGTGAAGGGCAGGGTATAAATCCAATCTCTTCTTCTTCTTCTACCTCACAGGGGGTGTCTGTTGTGGGGAGGGGAAGGGAAAGGAGTTTGTAAGCCGCTCTGAGACTCCCTTTGGGTAGTGAAGGGCAGGGTATAAATCCAATCTCTTCTTCTTCTTCTACCTCACATGGGAGTGTCTGTTGTGGGGAGGGAAAGGGAAAGGAGTTTGTAAGCCGCTCTGAGACGCCTTTGGGCAGTGAAGGGCGGGGTATAAATCCAATCTCTTCTTCTTCTTCTACCTCACAGGGGGTGTCTGTTGTGGGGAGGGGAAGGGAAAGGAGTTTGTAAGCCGCTCTGAGACGCCTTTGGGCAGTGAAGGGCGGGGTATAAATCCAATCTCTTCTTCTTCTTCTACCTCACAGGGGGTGTCTGTTGTGGGGAGGGGAAGGGAAAGGAGTTTGTAAGCCGCTCTGAGACTCCTTTGGGCAGTGAAGGGCGGGGTATAAATCCAATCTCTTCTTCTTCTTCTACCTCACAGGGAGTGTCTGTTGTGGGGAGGGGAAGGGAAAGGAGTTTGTAAGCCGCTCTGAGACGCCTTTGGGCAGTGAAGGGCGGGGTATAAATCCAATCTCTTCTTCTTCTTCTACCTCACAGGGGGTGTCTGTTGTGGGGAGGGGAAGGGAAAGGAGTTTGTAAGCCGCTCTGAGACTCCTTTGGGTAGTGAAGGGCGGGGTATAAATCCAATCTCTTCTTCTTCTTCTACCTCACAGGGAGTGTCTGTTGTGGGGAGGGGAAGGGAAAGGAGTTTGTAAGCCGCTCTGAGACGCCTTTGGGCAGTGAAGGGCGGGGTATAAATCCAATTTCTTCTTCTTCTTCTTCTTCTTCTTCTTCTTCTTCTTCTTCTTCTTCTTCTTCTTCTTCTTCTGAAAGAAATTGTAACTGACCCAAGGTCACACCAACAGCTGTATGTGGAGGAGTGGGAGAATCAAACCTGGTTCTCCAGATTAGGGGAGTGGAATGGCACTTCTAACCAGTACACCAAACTGGCTCTCGGGGGAATTACTACATCATCTTGGATTGATTTTAGTTTATCATTCTACTGTCGATAATTTTAACTATATGGCAATTGTATTTTAAATGTATATAAGCTTGTAAATCATCCAGGGCCTGCTTGCAGGGTGGGCAGTTCACAAATCCAATTAAATTTTAAAAAATAAAAATAAACCCAGAGTTGGCAACCCTCTTTTAAGAACAGGGTGTTGGTAGCAGACAGCTCTCTCCTACGACTTCAACCAGGGTGCTGTTGGAATCAGTGTTCCCTCTAGGCTGAGTGAGTGTGAGGCAGCTCACAGTTTTTTAGCCTCCGGCTCACCCGTTTTTGCCTTGCCTCAGGAAGGGATGGCTCCAAAGCAAACTGACTTATGGAGTAGCCCAGTCGCTCACTCACAACAATGCCAGCGGCTCACCAAGTAGAATTTTTGCTCACAGGCAATGTTCCCTCTAAGCCCTGGAGTCTTGTGAGCAAAAATTCTACTTTGTGAGCCGCTGGCATTAAAGTCGTGAGCGAGCGATTCGGCTACTGCACAGGTTAGTTTGCTCTGGCGCCCTTCTTTCCCGAGAGAAGACAAAAATGTGTGAGCCGGAGGCTAAAAAACTGTGAGCTAGCTCACACTCACTCAGCTTAGAGGGAACACTGCTCACAGGACTCCGCAGCTTAGAGGCTTAAACCAAAAGAGAGGAGTCATCTTGCCGTCTTGTAAAGGTAAAGGTAAAGGTTCCCTTGCTCGAAAGCCAGTCAAATCTGACTCTAGGGTTGCGGTGCTCATCTCCATTTCCAAGCCGAAGAGCCAGCACTGTCTGAAGACATTTCCATGGTCATGTGGCCAGCATGACTAAACACCAAGGTGCAGGGAACGCTGTTACCTTCCCACTGAAGTGGTACCTATTTATCTACTTGCAATTTCTTGCTTTCGAACTGCTAGGCTGGCAGGAGCTGGAACTAGAGACGGGAGCTCACTCCGTCATGCGGCACTCTCGGGTCTTGAACTGCTGAACGACTGACCTTCCACAGCCTGCAGTTCAGTGTCTTAACCACTTGAGCCACCACAGCTCCTTGCCGTCTTGAGACACATCTAAAAGTTGGTAAAAGCCGAAATTATTTTTTTTCTTGGGATGGAAGTCAGTGGAGAGGACAACAATTCAAGCCATGACCTGGGTGGTGCAGACTAGCCCAATCTTGTTACATCTCGGAAGCTAAGCGGGGTCAAACCTGGCTAGTACTTGGATGGGAGACCCTTTGAGGTGACCATAAGTCAGCAAAAAAAAATAAATGACAATTCGGATGATTTGGTTCTCTCTGCTCTGTCTCGTTAGAACAGTGACTGCACATGGTAAGCTGTGGTGTAACGTGGATGTGTGATTTTTATTGAAATGTATCATAAGGTTACTTGTTTTTAAAAATGAGAGCCAGTTTGGTGTAGTGGTTAGGAGCGCTGACTCTAATCTGGGAGAAACGGGTTTCTAATGATGCCACCACCCAACACCCTTGTGGGTTTTTAACGTCAGGACAGTTCAGACCTGCTAACTGCTAGTTCTTTTCTAGCCAATTAAGAGAAGGAGGAAGTTGGATTTATACCCTGCCCTTCACTACCCAAAGGAGTCTCAGAGTGGCTTACAAACTCCTTTCCCTTCCCCTCCCCACAACAGACACCCTGTGAGGTAGAGAAGAAGAAGAAGAAGAAGAAGAAGAAGAAGAAGAAGAAGAAGAAGAAGAAGAAGAAGAAGAAGAAGAAGAAGAAGAAGAAGAAGAAGAAGAAGAAGAAGAAGAAGAAGAAGAAGAAGAGGAGGAGGAGGAGGAGGAGGAGGAGGAGGAGATTGGACTTATACCCCGCCCTTCACTACCCAAAGGAGTCTCAGAGTGGCTTACAAACTCCTTTCCCTTCCCCTCCCCACAACAGACACAGAAGAAGAAGAAGAAGAAGAAGAAGAAGAAGAGGAAGAAGAGGAAGAAGAGGAGGAGGAGGAGGAGGAGGAGGAGATTGGATTTATATCCCGCCCTTCACTACCCAAAGGAGTCTCAGAGCGACTTACAAACTCCTTTCCCTTCCCCTCCCCACAACAGACACAGACACCCTGTGAGGTAGAAGAAGAAGAAGAGATTGGATTTATACCCTGCCCTTCACTACCCAAGGGAGTCTCAGAGCTGGCTTACAAACTCCTTTTCCCTTCTCCTTCCCACAGCAGACACCCTGTGAGGTAGAAGAAGAAGAAGAGATTGGATTTATACCCCGACCTTCACTTGGAGTCTCAGAGCGGCTTACAAACTCCCTTCCCTTCCCCTCCTGACAATAGACACCCTGTGAGGCTGGTGGGGCTGAGAGAGCTCTTGACAGAAACGGCTCTTTTTCAAGGACAGCGGTGCCAGAGCTTGTGACTGACCCGAGGCCACATCAGCAGCTGCAAGTGGAGGAGTGGGGAATCAAACCCGGTTCTCCCAGATTAGAGTCCGTGCACTTAACCATTACACCAAACTGGCCTAAATATATATTGCATGGGTCTTTATACGCAGCAGTCACGGTGGGACCCTAAATAGTCTGATATGCCTAAAGTCATTTATGAATTGTGATATTTCAGCATTTACTTTAGTAAGCCTTTAAAACAAAATGCTTGGCATCCATCTCACTGAGAGAGCCAGCTTGGTCTAGTGGTTAGGAGCATGGACTCTAAAATGGGAGAACCGGGTTTGATTCCCCACTCCTCCACATGCATCTGCTGGTGTCACCTTGGATCAGTTACAAGTTCTCTCAGAGCTGTTCTCTCAAGAGCAGTCCTCGAAAGAGCTCTCTCAGCCCCACCGACCTCACAGGGCATCTGTTGTGGGGAGGAGATCATAAGCCGCTCTGAGACTCCTTCAGGTAGTGAGGGGCAGGGGATAAATCCAATCTCTTCCTCTTCCTCTTCCTCTTCTTCTTCTTCCTCTTCTGAGCTCAGGCAGAATCCAGAGGAGAAATGGAACTGTCAGAGCTGTTCTCTCAAGAGCAGTCCTTGAAAGAGCTCTCTCAGCCCTGCCTACCTTACAGGGTGTCTGTTGTGGGGAGGGGAAGGGAAAGGAGTTGAGCAGGTTGAGAAAGAAGTACTTTTCTCCCTTTCTCACAATGCAAGAACTCATGGGCACTCCATGAAATTGCTGAGCAGTCGGGTTAGAACGGATAAAAGGAAGTCCTTCTTCACCCAAAGAGTGATTAACAGATGGAATTCACTGCCACAGGAGGTGGTGGCAGCTACAAGGATGGACAGTTTCAAGAGGGAATTAGATAAACATATGGAGCAGAAGTCCATCAGTGGCTATTAGCCACAGGGTATAGATGGGAATTCTCAGTCTGGGGCAGGTGATGCACTCTATCCTTGGTGCTTGGGGGTGGGGTCAACAGTGGGAGGGCTTCTGGTGCCCTGGCCCCACTGCTGGACCTCCTGATGGCCCCTGGTATATTTTGGCCGCTGTGTGACAGAGTGTTGGACTAGATGGGCCATTGGCCTGATTCAACATTGGCTTCTCTTATGTTCTTTTATGTTCTTATGAGTTTGTAAGCTGCTCTGAGACTCCAAGTGAAGGGTGGGGTATAAATCCAATCTCCTCCTCCTCCTCTTCTTCGTTCTCATTGGTCAAAGGAGGGAAACCCGGAGCAGGCAACTTTAATGATCCATGGGGTAGAATCCAGCCTGCATGGCTCTCTGTAAGCAAAACAGTAGGCGTCTGGGAGACAGCAAAAGAGTTAGAAAAGGGGCCCGCCTCCATCGTTCCATCGCTCCTCCAGTAGCTGAGTTCCTGCTTTCCTTCTGCGTCAGACCACTGGAGCACCCATTCAGCTCTCTCTTATCTTTAAAACCTCTGGGAATTCCGCGTCTCTGACCGCCAGGGTAACAGAAGCCAAACTTTAGCGAAAGGTAACTTGTGCATCGAACTGGTTGACCTGCACAGAAAGGTTCTGAGCTGGTGAAAGTAGCCCGCCCGGCATCTCCTTGTCTGAGAGGGTTACCGCAAGGCTGCTGCCAAGCGAAAGTGACTTTCCCCCAGATGTTCCCAGATGTGGGCTGCAGCTGTTCAGGGGTGACACGGATGTGAAGCGCGGTCCCTGGTGGAGCATTTTTAATGGGGTTGCCTGGCTGTTTACCGTCCGCGGAAAACATTTTCGCAAGTCCCACCTGGGCTGTCGCAGCCTGCGCTCACGCCGTATATTATGAGCCCGGCACGCTTCGGCTGGCAAGAGTCTCGAACCCAGAGGACGGGAAGCAGCGGAGGGACAGCGGATTCTCCCAGAGGACAAGGGTGGATGCAGACCTTGTGCGGTTCTCTTTGCCGCTGCCGCCCCCCGCCGCACTTGCTTCTGTCCTTGGCACGGTTCCCTGCACCTGCAAGGGAGAAAGAAGTCGGTGCAAGGATTTCAGGCACCTTCGTACTAGAAGGAAAGGACGTGGCGTCTTTTAAAAAGAACTCCCACAGAAGATCTCTTCTATGGAAGCCTATGCAAGGCAGAAACAGCTGTCGCACAGAGGCTCTGTGATACTGAATTACAAAATGAAGAAGCTTCGCTACCCAAGGACTACAGACATATAAAATCCTACCCCCCCCTGACTTATTTGCAAGGGCCCACAACTTCCCATCCACCCCAGGGCCCCCGAGTCGTGGCAGTGCAGGGAAGGAGCCGGGTATTCCTTTAATTTGATTAGCCAGTGCCCCCTAAGAAATTTAAATGCCCCCCGGCTTTAAAAATCCTGGCTATGGGACTGACACAAGCAGTACAGAAATTACATAATCGAATCCCACTTACAATACACTGTATACAGCAGTAAAGACCACAAGTGCCCATCATTTATCCAAATATGTTTGTGAAACCATTTTGTATTGTGCATCTGTATTACCTGCACAGAAAAGAAGATCTCTTATCTTTTTGCTTCTGAGCGGGGGGGGGGGCACAAGCCGTGAAGGACTAAGTCTTTATGTAGGCTTTTGGCTAAGGTGCTGCTGCCGCTGCTGCCGCCACCAACACCACCGACAACATCATCACTAAAGAAAGACAGAGCTCTGTGCCCTGACTCCATCATTACAGCCTGTGCCAGCCACATATATAGGGTAAAGATCGAGAAGCTGATGAACAAAGTAGGCCAGAGATAGAAGAAGAAGAAGAGGAGGAGGAGGAGGAAGAGGAAGAGGAGGAAGAGGAGGAGGAAGAGGAGGAAGAGGAGAAGAAGAAGAAGAGGAGGAGGAGGAAGAAGAGGAGGAGGAGGAAGAAGAAGAAGAGATTGGATTTTATAGTTGTTCTTATGTTTTATACTTTGTAAGCTGCTCTGAGCCTGCTTCGATGGGGAGAGCGGGGTATAAACAAATAAATAAATAAAAATAAATAATTAGGCACTCCACCATGCCTATGTGGGAAGGGACGACGGGGAGAAGTCCCAACCCAGAGAACGAAGGCAATGCTGGACTTTAAACTACTGCAACTCCAAGTAATGCTAGCCTGTCCTCATTAAACACCATTTCAGATAAGAACCAAGTGCAAGAAGAGGCGATTGCATGGCTTCACCTTTTCTTTGCACCCTTGATCGGCCGAATACTTGGACGGACCAAGTGTATGATTTTTATTCCTTTATCAATCTTCCTTGTCTTCTGGACGCTCTCAGCCTGATCTCTACAACCAAGCCACGCCTAATCAGTCTTACTGTCTGGTTTTCTCTCCTCATTTGGCTGGCAAGTGGCCAGAGTGGACCAGCTCAGAGTCACTGGGGCCCTTCCTGCCCCATTTCACCTTCTTGTGCTTTCTTCATTCTTCTCCATTACTGCAGCCTCATTTCTCACCTTAAAGCTGGTGAGCCGTTTCCTGGTCTAGGAAATTTAACCATGTTAACATTTGGAAGTGCTGGACAATTTCTTCGCTTCCCTCATGTGCTCTCTCTCTCTCGCTCTCTCTCTCTCTCTCTCTCTCTCTCTCTCTCTCTCTCTCTCTCTCTCTCTCTCTCTCTCTCTCTCTGATTTATCCCTCTTCTAACCTTGAGTTTATTTCATGGTCAGGAATCTAACTGCTCAATGTTACGCCGGCAGCTTAACCATCTGATTTATCTGTCCTTTCCTTGTGCATTACTTCATGGTCCGGGTTTTAAATGTTAATTTTAATAATAAAATTTATACGTCTCTGGTGCTTTCTGTGTCTCTGTGTTTGTGTGTGCAGACATGCATGACCACCGGGGCCATTATTTCACGGGATGAGGGTTCTAAAATTAAATGTTATAATGCCAGCTTAATTGCCTGATTTATCTGTTGGAGTGTCCTGAGATTTAACCCCTGCATGGATGGAGGGAAGTTTAATACCCAGAGGATCCGCTGCGGGAGATACAGCAGAACTTTATACTCAAACCGTCCTCTTGGTTGCAGCCTGTGAGAGTCCCAAGCTGGAGAGCCAGTTTGGTGGAGTGGTTAAGTGTGTGGACTCTAACCTGGAATAACCGGGTTTGATTCCCCACTCCTCCACTCGCAGCTGCTGGATGACCTTGGGCAAGCCATAGTTCTGTCAGAGCTGTTCTCTCAAGGACAGTTCTGGAAAGAGCTCTCTCAGCCCCACCTACCTCACAGGGTATCTGTTGTGGGGAGGGGAAGGGGAAGGGGTTTGTAAGCCGCTCTGGGACTCCTTTGGGTAGTGAAGGGTGGGGTATAAATCCAGTCTCTTTCTCCTCCTCCTCCTCCTCCTCTTCTTCTTCTTGTATGTACTGGGAAGATCTGCTGCCATCTGGGCTTTCCATCACCAAAACATCTTGTTCTGGCCACAGGTGAACACCTGAAGCTGCCTGATACTGAATCGAACCCTCAGTCCATCAAGTTCAGTCTTATCTACTCAGACTGGCAATGGCTCTCCAGGGTCCCTGGCCGAGGTCTTTCCCATCACCTCCTACCTGGTCCTTTCAGCTGGAGATGCCGGAGATGGAACCTGGGACCTTCTGCGTGCCAAGTGGAGGCTCTTCCACTGAGCCACAGCCCCTCTGTACAGCTCTCCTGGATCTCAGGCTGAGGTCTTTCCCATCACCTCCTACCTGGTCCTTTCTGCTGGAGATGCTGGGGACTGGACACTGGGACCTTCTGGGTGTGGCCTGTTATGCTAATGAGTTCCTGCTGGGCGTGGCCAACTCGGAAGCCAGCTGTGCATTCCTGCCCAAAAATAGCCCTGGTCCTTAAGGTGCTTTTGTTATTGTTGTTATTCAGTCACACAGTCAAGTCCGACTCTTCAGGACCCCATGGACCAGATCATGCCCGGCCCTCCTGTCTTCTGCCATCCTCCGGAGTTTGTTCAATTTCATGTCTGCTGCATGACCATCTCATCCTTTGCCGTCCCCTTCTTCTTTGACCTTCAGTCTTTCCCAGCATCAGGGTCCTCTTGTCCAGTGAGGGCTCCCTTCTCCTTGGGTGGCCAAAGTATTTGAGCTTCAGCTTCGGTGTCTGGCCTTTCAGGGAACAGTCAGGGTTGATCTCTTTTAGGGTTGGCTGATTCGATCTCCTTGCAGTCCACGGGACTCTTGAGAGTCTTCTCCGGCACCACAACTTGAAAGCATCTATTCTTTGGCGCTCAGCCTTCCTTACGGTCCAACTCTCGCAGCCACACATTACTACGGGGAATACCATTTCTTTGACCATGCGGACTTTTGTTGGCAGGGTGACGTCTCTGCTTTTTATGATGCCCTCTAGGTTTGCTACTGGACTCCTACACTTTTCTGTTTTCCTGGTAGTTCTCCTGTGGCTTCAGCAACTATCTGACAACAGGAGATTTGACCGTTGAAAGCTCATAACCCCCCCCCAAACCTTGCTGGTTTCTATGGTACTACTTGACTCGAATGTTGCTCTTCTTCTGCAGACCAGCACAGTTACCTTCTGAAATAGGGTAGCCAGGTCTCCCCAGTCTGCTGGCACAGGATGGGGCATGGGGTTGCCAGGTCCAGGATGGCAAAGTCCTGGAGATTTGGGAATGGAGCCTGAGGAGGGCAGGGACCTCAGTGGGGTACAATGCCAGAGAGTCCCCCTTCCAAAGCATCCTTCCTCCCCCCCCATGGGAACGGATCTCTGTAGACTGGAGATGCAATGCTCCCTCTAAGCTGTGGAGTCTTGTGAGCCAAAATTCCACTTTGTGAGCTACTGGCACTAAAGTCGTGAGCCGGCGATTTGGCTGCTGCATAAATTAGTTTGCCCTGGAGCCCTCCTTCCTGAGCTGAGACAAAAAAATGTGTGAGCCGGAGGCTGAAAACCTGTGAGCTAGCTCACACTCACTCAGCTTAGAGGGAACATTGGCTGCGATGCTCCCTCTAAGTTATGGAGTCTTGTGAGCAAAAATTCTACTTTGTGAGCTGCTGGCATTAAAGTTGTGAGCCAGAGATCTGGGCCACTGCATAAATTAGTTTGCTCTGGAGCCCTCCTTCCTGAGCTCAGGCAAAAATGTGTGAGCCGGAGGCTTAAAGAACTGAACTAGTTCACACTAACCCAGCTTAGAGGGAACACTGGAAATGGGCTGTCCTTCTGAGGGATCTCCAGGCCCCACCTGGAGGCTGGTATCCCTACAGTCTGAAACCAGTGTTCCCTCTAAGCTGAGTTAGGGTGAGCTAGCTCACAGTTTTTCAGCCTCTGGCTCACACATTTTTCCCTTCGCTCAGGAAGGATGTGGCTCCAGACCAGACTAGTTGATGCAGGAGCCAAATCGCTCGCTCACAACTTTAACGCCAGCAGCTCCCGTGGTAGAATTTTTGCTCACAAGACTCCACAGCTTAGAAGGAGCATTAAAACCGCAGGGTCAGAACGAGATGAAGAGTAGCTTTGCAATCAGTGTTCCCTCTAAGCTGAGTTCGTGTGAGCCGGCTCGCAGTCTTTTAGCCTGCGGCTCACGCATTTCTGCCTGAGTTCAGGAAGGGATGGCTCCAGAGCAAACTAATTGATACAGCAGCCATAGAATCATAGAATCATAGAATGTTAGAGTTGGAAGGGACCTTGCAGGCCATCTAGTCCAACCCCTGCACTCTGCAGGAACACAGCCGAAACCCCTACATACCTACAACATACCCAGAAGATGGTTGTCCAGTCTCCTCTTGAAAACGTCCAGCGAAGGAGCATCCACCACCTCCCGAGGCAGATCTGTTCCACTGCTCAACCACTCTGACAGTCAGGAAGTTTCTCCTGATATTAAGCCGGTAACAACCCCCTTGTAATTTCCACCCATTAGATCTAGTCTTGCAATCCGGAGCAAGAGAGAATAGATCCACTCCATCTTCTACATGACAGCCCTTCAGATACTTGAAGACTGCAATCATGTCCCCTCTAAGCCTTCTCTTTCCCAGGCTAAACATACCCAACTCCCTCAGCCTTTCCTCATAAGACTTGGACTCCAACCCTCTCACCATCCTGGTCGCCCTCCTCTGGACCCACTCGAGTTTGTCAACATCCTTCCGAAAATGTGGTGCCCAAAACTGGACACAGTACTCCAGGTGGGGCCTGACCATAGCAGAATACAGCGGAACTACCACCTCCCGTGATCTGGACACAATGCTTCTGCTAATGCATCCTAAGATTGCATTAGCTTTCTTCACAGCCGCATCACACTGCAGGCTCATGCTTAGCTTGTGATCAACCATAACACCTAGATCCCTTTCACATGTGCTGCTCATCATGTGCTCCGCATCACACTGCAGGCTCATGTTTAGCTTGTGATCAACCATAACACCTAGATCCCTTTCACATCGCTGGCTCATCACTTTAATGCCAGCAGCTCACACGGTAGAAATTTTGCTCACAAGACTTTGCAGCTTAGAGGGAGCGTTGTCTGAAACGATCTTCATGGGAGGGGGAGAGATAAAAGGCCCGCCAGCCTGGAGGGGTCTAAGAGGTCGTCGGATTTCCTGGCTAAGAAATAAAGTCAGTATCAGGAAGAATCAAAGAAAAGGGGGGTCGAAGTCCGTCGGGACCTCTACAACCCCCCCACACACCCCCGTTCACTTTTTATAGGCTCTGAAATGCTGCCCGTTTGGCCTGAAAGAAATCCGCTCCGTTTTTAATTGAAATGGACGGAGGCCATTGACTAGCTGTCAAAATTCATATCTATGCAGCAATTCATTCCCAGCACCTCAGCAGCGTTCTCCCCCCCAAAACCCACCTCCCCGTTATTCCCCACACACACATATACACATTTTTGGGTACAGAAAGGCAAAATGTCACACCATAAACGGACCGACACATCGGTTCCCAGGCAAAACTGGACGCGGCGGAGGCCATTACAGAAACGGAAAAATATTAGTCTTGTGAGGGAAAGTCCCTTCCCTCCCCTTAAATAACTGGAATGTTTTAAAATTAATTGATTGACTATTAAAGACTAATATAATTTTGATGATGTAGCCTATCTTTCCAGCCATTGATTTTTGAAGCCGGGGTTTCATCTTTCTGTCTTCGTTGCAGGGAGGCTGTGGCGGAAAGACCCTCCTGCCCAGTCTCGAAAACAACAGAGATTCGTCTGTTCTGTCAGGGATTCTGTCAGAGTTAGAGGCCCACCGTTTCTGTTATATTTCGGTCCCCCTCCTCTTCCAGGAAGCAGGGTGTGTTTCTCCCCATCTCCATTTTACCCTCACAGCAATCCTGCGAGGTAGGTTAGGCTGAGAGAGAGCCAGTTTGGCATAGTGGTTAAGAGTGCAGACTCTAATCTGGGGGAAACGGGTTTGATTCCCCGCTCCTCCTCCACATGCAGCCAGCTGGTGAGACCTAGGGTCAGTCACAAGTCCTTCCAGAGCTGTTCTCTCAAGGGCAGTTCTCGAAAGAGCTCTCTCAGCCCCCCCAACTCACAGGGTGTCTGTTGTGGGAAGGGGAGGGAGATTGTAAGCCACTCTGAGACTCCTTTGGAATACTGTGTACAGTTCTGGTCACCACATCTCAAAAAGGATATTATAGCATTGGAAAAAGTGCAGAGAAGGGCAACTAGAATGATAGAAGGGGTGGAACACCTTCCCTATGAAGAAAGGTTAAAATGCTTGGGGCTCTTCATTTTGGAGAAACGACGGCTGAGGGGATGACATGATTGAGGTTTATAAGATTATGAATGGGATTGAGCAGGTTGAGAAAGAAGTCCTTTTCTCCCTTTCTCACAATACAAGAACTCCTTGTGGGCACTCCATGAAATTGCTGAGCAGTCGGGTTAGAAGGGATAAAAGGAAGTACTTCTTCACCCAAAGAGTGATTAACACATGGAATTCACTGCCACAGGAGGTGGTGGCAGCTACAAGCATGGACAGTAGTTTCAAGAGGGAATTAGATAAACATCTGGAGCAGAAGTCCATCAGTGGCTATGAGCCACAGGGTATAGATGGGAACTCTCAGTCTGGGGCAGGTGATGCACTCTATTCTTGGTGCTGGAGGGGGCAGCAGTGGGAGGGCTTCTGGTGTCCTGGCCCCACTGCTGGACCTCCTGATGGCACCTGGTATATTTTGGCCGCTGTGTGACAGAGTGTTGGACTAGATGGGCCATTGGCCTGATTCAACATTGGCTTCTCTTATGTTCTTATGTCCTTCAGGTAGCGAAGGACGGGGTATAAATTCAGTTGCCACCACCTTCTCTTCCTCTTCCTCCTCCTCCTCTTCTTCTCCTCCTCCTCCTGGCACAAGGTCGGCCAGTGAGCTTCACTGTGTACATGGACATGGGCTATCAAATCACCACTGACTTATGGCAACCCCAGCATGGGACTTTCAAGGCAAGGGAGAAGCGGAGGTGATTTGCCGTTGCCTTCCCCTGCAGAGTCTTCCTTGGTGGTCTCCCATCCAACTACTTGACCCTCAGTTTCCACTGTCATGTAATTTTTAAAAATTTACTTGATTTGTATCCCTTTCTCCCCGATGGGGACCTGAAGCCACTGACATTGTTCCCCTCTCCCTCCTTTAATCCTCACAACCACCCTGCGAGGGAGGTTAGGCTGAGTGTATGTGACTGGCCTTAGGCCACCCAGCCGGCTTCCCCGTGGCAGAATGGGGATTCAAACCCGGGTGTCCCAGATCCAAGCCTGACACTTCAACTCCTACACCACACTGGCTCTCGTAATAAATAAACAGTGGATTTCCTGGAGATTTGGGAGTGGAACCTGGTGAAGGCAGGGTTTGGCGAAGGGTTAGGGTCCTCAGTGGGACATACAGCTCTGGAGTCCACCCTCCAAAGCATATGTTTCCTCTGGGGGAACTGATTTCCATAGTTTGTAGATCAAATGTAATTCCAGAAGATCTCCAGGCCCCACCTGGAGGTTGGCAACTCTATTTAGGAGTCACATTTCTCCCTCTCCTCATCATATAATTATCTGACCTGACCATTCTGGACACTGCGTGGGAGGAGGAGGAGGAGGAGGAGGAGGAGGAAGGAGGAGGAGGAGGAGAGAGGAAGAGGAAGAAGAAGAAGAGGAAGAAGGAAGAAGGAAGAAGAAGAAGAAGAAGAAGAAGAAGAAGAAGAAGAAGAAGAAGAAGAGAACATAAGAGAAGCCAATGTTGAATCAGGCCAATGGCCCATCTAGTCCAACACTCTGTCACACAGCGGCCAAAATATACCAGGTGCCATCAGGAGGTCCAGCAGTGGGGCCAGGACACTAGAAGCCCTCCCACTGCTGTCCCCTCCAGCACCAAGAATAGAGTGCCTCACCTGCCCTAGACTGAGAGTTCCCATCTATACCCTGTGGCTAATAGCCACTGATGGACTTCTGCTCTATATGTTTATCTAATTCCCTCTTGAAACTGTCCATGCTTGTAGCTGCCACCACCTCCTGTGGCAGTGAATTCCTTATGTTAATCACTCTTTGGGAGAAGAAGAAGAAGAAGAAGAAGAAGAAGAAGAAGAAGAAGAAGAAGAAGAAGAAGAAGAAGAAGAAGAAGAAGAAGAAGAAGAAGAAGAAGAAGAAGAAGAAGAGGAGGAGGAGGAGGAGGAGGAGGAGGAGGAGGAGGAGGAGATGGGATTCATACCCCACCCTTCACTACCCGAAGGAGCCTCAGAGCAGCTTACAAACTCCCTTCCATTCCCCTCCCCACAACAGACACCCTGTGAGGTAGGCAGGGCTGAGAGAGCTCTGACAGAAACTGCTCTTTTTCTAGCACTGCTCTTGTCAGAACTATGGCTTGCCCAAGGTCATCCAGCCAGGTGAAAAGTGGAGAAGTGGGGAACCAAACCCGGCTCTCCCAGATTAGAGTCCGCGCACTTCACCACAACACCACCAAACGGGCTCCTGATTTCTCTCACTGAACAAATGTCAAAGTGCCCTTAAGGCCTAAGAAAGTGAAACTCCCGCTTCTCAGCCACTGCGCGGCCTCAGAGTTGTTCAGCTGATCACCTCTGATGGAGTTCGGTTTGCCATGTTGCCTCTGGCCACCAGTGGGGGATGGGGCCCTGGGGTTCCCAGATCCAGGTTGGGAAACTCCTGAGATTTGGGATGAGGCTTGCGACAGACTGGAACCTCTGAGTGGGGTACCGTTTCCTCCAGGGGAACTGACCTTCGTAGTCTGGAGATAAGCTGTCATTCCGGGGGATCCCCAGGCCCCACCTGGAGGCTGGCATCCCTAGAGGGTGTCAAGGCAAGGCAGGGACATAAAAGACCCAGCTCACCAGCAATCGCGGCTGTGGGACAAAGGACGTTCTGTAATTCCAGGGCTCACCTGGAGGGTGGCAACCCCAGATACCATAGCTTGTTGTTGGCCAAACTAGGGCCCTGAGTGCCAGTTTGGTGTCATGGTTCAGAGTGCAGACTCTAATCTGGGAGAACCAGGTCCGATTCCCCAGTCCTTCACATGCAGCCCGCTGGGTGACCGTGGGTCAGTCACAGTTCCCTCAGGCTAGAGCTGTTTGTTATGTACTGAATGTGAATCGCTCCTATCTATTCACATGTTAAGCTTGAGTCTGAACGTGGCTCTTCAGATGTTGCATTGCTATTGGTCGGTTTCTGCAAAACCTGTGTAATTACCCAATCCCTGAGTGGTATTGTTGCAAAGAGGGAACGGTCCTGATTGGCCTTTATCCCTGCAATGCCATTGGTCTTTAACTTGTTATGGGTGTGGCTTGGACAGCCCGGGAGAGTTTAAAAGAAGGAGCTGTGCTCCCCTCGTTGTTGTGTGTTCCTGACTTACAGTCGCTGTTTAATAAAGCTGAAATCACTTGAAGCTGAATCCTTTGTTGAGTCTCATACTTAACACTGTTCTCTCAAGAGCAGTCCTCGAAAGAGCTCTCTCAGCCCCGCCTACCTCACAGGGGGTGTGTCTGTTGTGGGGAGGGGAAGGGGAAGGAGATTGTAAACTGCCCTGAGACTCCTTTGGGTAGTGAAGTGTGGGGTATAAATCCAATCTCTTCTCTCTCTCCTTCTAATGAAGATGATCCCACTGGCATTTCAGCAAAGCCAGTTTGGTATAGTGTTTAAGTACATGGACTCTAATCTGGGAGAACCGGGTTTTCCGCTTCTCCACTGGCAGCTGCCGGATGACCTTGGGCAAGCCATAGTTCTGTCCGAGCTGTTCTCTCAAGAGCAGTCCTTGAAAGAGCTCTCTCAGCCCCACCTACCTCACAGGGTGTCTGTTGTGGGGAGGGGAAGGGGAAGGAGATTGTAAGATGCCCTGAGACTCCCTTGGGTGAAGGGCGGGGTATAAATCCAATCTCCTCCTCTTCCTCTTTTCCTCTCTTCTCTATGCCAAAGGGAACAGCAGGGTGAACATGAGGAAGAAAGATGGAGGAGAAAGCAGAGCAGGGGCTATGAGATCCGTGGAGACAAACTTGCCAAATGTTCCCTCTCTGCTTTGTCTTGGAAGTTTGGGTTGCCATCCAAAGCGGGAACCGCTCATGAGGCCATTCAAAACTGTGACACTGGCTGAACACAGTCCTCTCTCACCAGTTTGGATATTCTAAAGCTGAGGCATGTTCCCTGGGACGACACCGAGAACCCAGAAATTCAGATAACACGTATGATGTCGGGAGTCATCTTGACTGGGGCTCGGCTTTGGCATTTTGACAGGCCTCTCTTTTGAAGGAGCTTGACGGTTTCGGTCCTGTGAGAAGGTTCCCATATCTGCAATACAGAAGATTTGGGGGTTGAAGCACCTTCCCCTATGAGGAAAGGCAGAAGAGTCTGGGACGTCTCCGTTTAGAGAAAAGGCGATTAAAAAAAGGCACCTGAGAGAGGTTTATAACATTATGCGGGGAGTGGAGAAGGTTAACAAAGAGAAATCTGTCTCCCTCTCCCAAAATACTGGGACTTGAGGGCATCCATTGCAGCCGATGGGCAGTAGGTTCAGGACAAACAAAAGGAAATACCACTTTATCATAGAACGTTAGAGTTGGAAGGGACCCTGCAGGTCATCTAGTCCAACCCCCTGCACTCTGCAGGAGCACAGCCAAAAGAGAGCCCTACATACCTACAACATACCCGAAAGATGGTCGTCCAGCCTCCGCTTGAAAACGTCCAGCGAAGGAGCACCCACCACCTCCCGAGGCAGGCTGTTCCACTGCTCAACCACTCTGACAATTAGGAAGTTTCTCCTGATATTGAGCCAGTATCGACTCCCTTGTAATTTCCGCCCATTCAATCTAGTCTTGCAATCCGGAGCAGGAGAGAATAGATCTGCTCCATCTTTTACATGACAGCCCTTCAAGTACTTGAAGACTGCCATCGTGTCCCCTCTAAGCCTTCTCTTTCCCAGGCTAAACAGACCCGACTCTTTCAGCCTTTCCTCATAAGACTTGGATTCAAACCCTCTTTACACAGAAAGTGATTGAAATGTGGAATTCATGGCCAGAGGATGTCATGACAGCCACAGGCGTCGACAGTTCTAACAGGAGGCTAAACAGATCAATGGTTACTAGAAATGGTGACTGAGGGGAACCTCCACCTTCAGAGGCATTAAGCCTCTGAATCCCAGAGCCAGCAGGCAACATTAGGGGGAAGGCCTCGGCCTCTATGCCGTGTTGTGGACTCTCCAGAGGAACTGATAAAATGATAAAAGGGTTGAACGATAAAATGATATAACAGGGTTGGAACACC
>JAPDNY010000640.1:0-29119 GCA_029375565.1 Gekko gecko
AGAATCATAGAATGTTAGAGTTGGAAGGGACCTTGCAGGTCATCTAGTCCAACCCCTGCACTCTGCAGGAACATAGCCGAAAGATAGGAGGTGGTGGCAGCTACAAGCATGGACGGCTTCAAGAGAGAATTAGATAAGCATACGGAGCAGAGGTTCATCAGGGTCTATTAGTCATAAGGTATAGATAGGGACTCTCGGTCTGGGCGAGTGATGCTCTGTATTCTTGGTGCTTGGCGGAAGGGGGCAACAGTGGGAGGGCTTCTGGAGTTCTGGCCTGACTGCTGGACCTCCTAACGGCACCTGGTATTTTTGGCCACTGTGTGACACAGAGTGCTGGACTGGATAGGCCACTGGCCTGATCCAACATTGGCTTCTCTGATGTTTTTATGTTCTTATCTCTGTAGTCTGGAGATAAGCTGTAATTCCAGGGTATCCCCCAGGTCCCACCTGGAGGCTGGCACCCCTATGAACAGACCTTGAAATACTTCAATCATTTGATCTGCCAATCGTATAAACAGCCGGCTACAGATCCCATTACCCTCCATTTTCTCATCTCCAAGATGCAGGTCAGCGAAAGGGACCCATCCGTCCAAATCTAGCGGAATGCCGAGGGAAACGGAAAGTTTTGCCAAAGCCAGAAAAGGGTGACATAAACTGTTATTTCAACTGAAACATAACATCGCAACCAGATCCTAATGAGCAAGTTATTACCAAGCTGTGTTTGGGATCATAGAGGTTCCAAAGTTTAATACGTCTCTTAGGAGGAGAGCGGGAGAGAATCGCTCCCAAGATTCTGAGATGTACCCCTGGCAGATGCCGCTTGGAGTGTCAGCAGGCAAGAGACACTGGGGACATGGAATCCTCTATTTTTTTTGTAGAAAAAGCCCAGCACGAACTCATCAGCATAATCAACAGCAGAAATCCATTAGCATATTAGGCCACACCCCTGACAGTGCAGCTCATTAGCATATTATACCACACCCCCATCTTACCAGAAGTGTGGTCATCCAGCCACACCCACCTTTTGCTTCTTATTCTGCTTACCTTGTTTGTTGTCAAAACCCTGGGCTTTTTTGGTAGCAGGAACTCCTTTGCATGTTAGGCCACAAACCCCTCATGTAGCCAACCCTAAAGAGTTTCTGCTGTTGGGTGTGGCCTGTTATGCTAATGAGTTCCTGCTGGGCGTGGCCAACGTAGGAGCCAGCCGGAACTCCATTCCTGTGTGTTCCTGCCCCAAAATAGCCCTGCCTCCACCCCATCTGGGGGTCTGGCAGCCACAGTCTCTGAATGTGACAAACTTATGTTCTGCACTCACCTTACAGTATGTAGGGTTGCCAACTCAGGTTTTGTGAAAATCCTGGGCATTTGGGGGCAGATCTTGGGAATGGTAGGGTTTGGGGATGAGAGGGAACCTCAGAGAGGTGTAATGTCATACAGTCCACCCCTCTCACGCAGCTGTTTTCTCCAGGGTTTTGGAAATGTATGTGTTTGCAAGGTTTTACAATCCAGTCATTATGGGGTTAACTTTGTTTCCCTTGTATGCTATTGTTGAGACTGACCTGGAAGGGAAACCTGGCACACAGCCGATGGGGAAATAGCCCCGGGGAAAATCCTGTCCTTATTAATATTTGAATTTTGGTTCCACAACATTCTATGCTTGCCATAATTGATTCGGCTCAAGAACTGGCAGTCAGAGGACACTGGCCAGGGCTGACTGGCTGCTTGGCAAAGTCCCGCCCACGTCAGCCCCAGTCAGTGTGTTCGGCTCAGTCTGCTCCAGTGCTCTGACAGGAGAGGACCGTCTGGAGTGTGAGCACAGGGACAGGCCCTCAAGGCTGAGGCAGGTGATAGAAGCCCTTTTCCACCCCCCACACCATCCCCTGGGCATTCTATGGGGGCAGTAGGCCCAGAGAAGCCCTTTTCCACCCCCCCACACCATCCCCTGGGCATTCTATGGGGGCAGTAGGCCCAGAGAAGCCCTTTTCCACCCCCCCCACACCATCCCCTGGGCATTCTATGGGGGCAGTAGGCCCAGAGAAGCCCTTTTCCACCCCCCACACCATCCCCTGGGCATTCTATGGGGGCAGTAGGCCCAGAGAAGCCCTTTTCCACCCCCCACACCATCCCCTGGGCCAGCTCTGGCACAGCTGTTCTCTCAAGGACAGTTTGTGTTAGAGCTCTCTCAGCCCCACCTACCTCACAGGGTGTCTGTTGTGGGGAGGGGAAGGAAAAGGAGTTTGTAAGCCGCTCTGAGACGCCTTTGGGCAGTGAAGGGCAGGGTATAAATCCAATCTCTTCCTCTTCTTCTTCTATGGGGGCAGTAGGCCCAGAGAAGCCCTTTTCTGCCCCCCCCACCATCCCCTGGACCTTCTATGGGGGCAGTAGGCCCAGAAAAGCCCTTTTCCACCCCCCACACGCCATCCCCTGGGCCGTCTGTGGGGGCAGTAGGCCCAGAAAAGCCCTTTTCCGCCCCCCACACCATCCCCTGGGACTTCTATGGGGGCAGTAGGCCCAGAAAAGCCCTTTTCTGCCCCCACCCACACCATCCCCTGGGCCTTCTGTGGGGGCAGTAGGCCCAGAGAAGCCCTTTTCCACCCCTCTTCCCTTCCTTTCCCCCCTTTCCTTTCTTCCTCTCTCCTTTCTTTCACTCTTCCCCCTCTTCCTTCCTTCCTTTCTCCAACCCTCTCTCCCTTCCACCTCCCTCCCTTCCTTTCTAGGGCCCATTATCTTCCACCACAATGGGCTTTGTTCCCTAGTAGCTTATATTGTAATACAGATTGGTTACTGGTTTCAGGTGACTTCTTCCTTTCTAGGGGTCAAGAAGAAGCAGATTCTCCATTGCTGTTTATTCCAGTGTATAGCCATGCTTTGAGCAGTAAGATGTTAGAAATGTAGCTCTTAGGCATTTGTTACTTTGTAGGTCTCCTGTACAGTTTTTACCCTTAGAAATAAAGCTTTTTTAAAAACAAAGAAATCTCTCTTCTCCAGTGAAGCAAGATCCATCGACAGTCTGAGTAATTAAGTATTTTTGACTATTTTCCAACACAGGGGAATTGATCTCTATAATCCGGGGATCCATTGGAATTCCAGGAGATTGGCCCCTCCAGGAGGTTGGTAATCATAGTGGATGGCTGTATGAAAATCATAGAATCGGAGAGTTGGAAGGGACCTCCAGGGTCATCTAGTAATGTAAATAGCCTATCGTTGGTGGTGGGGTGTGCTAGGTTGTAGTCTCTGCAGGCTTATTTATTTATTTTTTATTGTCAATTTGTATTCCGCCTTTATAAACAGGGCCGCAAGGCCAGATCTTCTGTCTTAGAGCTGAGCTGAAATCACTAATAAACCATGAGCCGATCACTATAAGCGTCTCAAACCCCGTATATTTCACCTAGTCTCTATGGTCTTTATCCGTGAGATTGGGGGAAATTCCTAGTGGCAGCCAGAAGTGACATCACATCCTCCCCAAACTCCACACACTTTAGGCACTGCCCCACCCGCCCCAATCTCCTTGTATTTGCCTAGGCAGTGCTGGGAGCTCCACTTGCACCTTCATCCCAGATTCACTGGAAAAAGTCAGTCTGCTTTACAAGACAAATGAATTGTTCCCAAGGCCACGTTCTGAAGACAATGCTCCCTCTAAACTGTGGAATCTTGTGTGCAAAAATTTAACTTTGTGAGCTACGGGCATTAAAGTCGTGAGCAAGTGATTTGGCTGCTGCATAAGTTAGTCTGCTCTGGAGCCCTCCTTCCCGAGCTAAGATCAGAATGTGTGAGCCGGAGGCTACAAACTGTGGGCTGGCTCGCACTGACTCAGCTTAGAGGGAACACGGTCTGAAGACCGCTTCTGACGTCCAGTTATCTGAGCCAGGTGAAATCTTCGGGTTTCTTGCTGAGACCCCTGTTTGGGGAGACACAGGTTGGCTGCGAAGAAATGCTACGATCGTCGGGCGGCTTTATACGTGGTGCTCGTAGCGAGACTGCTGTCGCAGACCCAGCCTGTCTGTGCGATTAGCTGCTCGCATGAATGGCGCTTGTGTGGTTATTTTTACTAATGATTGTCATTATCTTCCTCTAAAGAGTACGGAGGAGTTTAGGGATGATTCCCCGGCGCTTTCTTATCCTGGCAAATGTGCTTAGGCTTAGCATGAGAATTGTAAATGACGCCTTCAGTTCATTTCCTGGTTCCATTCAACTACGACAGCGTCCTGGAACCAAAGGGTTGTAGCGGAGGGGAAACTCCTCTGATCCATGTTGCCAGAGTAAGGAAAGCAGGGAGTTTAAGCCTCTCTGTGCAGGTGTTTATTCAGTTATTACAGCCAACGACAGGTATTTCTGACAGCTTTCTGGCAGCAATAGCCAATGCACAGCAGATATGCAACAGAACGTTGTAGGTGTTGGCAGAGTGTAAATAGGCAAAGGAAGTGGAGCACTGACTGCTTAGAGAAAAAGAAGGAGAAGGAGAAGGAGAAGGAGAAGGAGAAGGAGAAGGAGAAGGAGAAGGAGAGGAGAAGAGAAGAGAAGAGAAGAGAAGAGAAGAAGAAGAGAAGAGAAGAGAAGAGAAGAGAAGAGAAGAGAAGAGAAGAGAAGAGAAGAGAAGAGAAGAGAAGAGAAGAGAAGAGGCTGGATTCATACCCCGCCCTTCACTCAGAGTCTCAGAGCAGCATACAAACTCCTTTCCCTTCCCCCCTCACAACAAACACCCTGTGAGGTGGGTGGAGCTGAGAGAGCTCTGAGAGAAACTGCTCTTTTTCAAGGACAGCTCTGACAGAACAATGGCTTGCCCAAGGTCATCCAGCTGCTGTGAGTGGAGGAGTGGGGGAAATAAACCCGGTATCCCAGATTAGAGTCCACGTACTTAACCACGACACCAAACTGGCTTATTAATTTTATTAATAGGGTTGCCGCTCTGAGACTCCTTTGGGTAGCGAAGGGCGGGGTATAAATCCAATAAAATCCAATACATCTATCTAGGAAGATAAATGTAGTTCTGTTTTAGAGAAGCGCTTGTGTAGCCGGGGATCACAGTTCCTTATCACTCATTGATTTACTTTATCTACGCTCCACTTTTCTCTGTGATAGGGACTCAAAGAGTCTCATATCATTCCTTATCTTCACAACAACCCCATGAGGTTGGTTAAGCCAAGAGTGTGTCCCTGGCCCAAGGTCACCGGGCAAACTTCCATGGTGGAGTAGGGATTCGAACCTGGGTCTTCCGGGTCCTGGTCCGACACTCTGTCCCAGACAGTGGCTGATTCTGCACCCATCTGTTTCCTCGCAGTTTTTCCACAGCCATGTCCGGAGGTTACTCTCTCTCTACACTGCATGCCGCTTTCATTTTCTTTGTTCATCGGGTTTTATGGTATCTTCTGCATAGATCTATGGCCGGTCAGGGGTGGCTTTGCAGTCAATACGGTGTTGTCCCGGGTGTATCTGAATGTGGTTTTGAGTGGCACCTTTTCCTTCCTCCACTTCCAATTCAAAGGGAGCAATTAGCATGGACAGTTTCAAGAGGGAATTAGATAAACATCTGGAGCAGAAGTCCACCAGTGGCTATTAGCCACAGGGTATAGATGGGAACTCTCAGTCTGGGGCAGGTGATGCACTCTATTCTTGGTGCTGGAGGGGGCAGCAGTGGGAGGGCTTCTAGTGTCCTGGCCCCACTGCTGGACCTCCTGATGGCACCTGGTATATTTTGGCCACTGTGTGACAGAGTGTTGGACTAGATGGGCCATTGGCCTGATTCAACATTGGCTTCTCTAATGTTCTTATGTTCTTAATAAGCAGACAACTTGACACAACTTCATCCATCTCTGTATCTCCCTTTCTGCCACAAGCCTTTAAAATCCAGCACAGTTGCGTGGGCACCCCTGGTATGACAGAATTGGACAAAAATTACTTTGTGTGCTTTGTGCACACAGAGAGATGTGCATTACCTGTGTGGCACTTTTTAATAGAAAAAGAAGAAGAAGAGATTGGATTTATACCCTGCCCTTCACTTGGAGTCTCAGAGCGGCTTACAAACTCCTTTCCCTTCCCCTCCCCACAACAGACACCCTGTGAGGTAGAAGAAGAAGAGAAGGGATTGGATTTATACCCCGCCCTTCACTGCCCAAAGGAGTCTCAGAGCGGCTTACAAACTCCTTTCCCTTCCCCTCCCCACAACAGACACCCTGTGAGGTAGGCGGGGCTGAGAGAGGTCTTGCCAGAACTATGGCTTGCCAAAGGTCACCCAGCAGCTGCAAGTGGAGGAATGGGGAATCAAACCCGGCTCAGGCGGTTAACAACTGCTGAGGCAAGTACCGACACAGGAAAATCTGCATACCAGTTTGAATGAAAACAGATATTCCGAGGCAAGGGGGAACCAGGTCAAGTGCTGAGCAAGTGTGGAGCAAATGCCAGATGCCGAATGGACTGGCTTTCGTGTGACTTGTGTTTCTGACTGAAGGAGCTGGTAGAATTCAAAGGAAGCCTGCAACCTGGCAATGCAGAATGAAGGCAGAGAGTTCCCTGTATAGGACATGGATAGAGCTGCCAGTCCCTCCTCTCCACAAACCCCGCCCTCCCCAGGCTCCACCCCCAAAATCTCCAGGAATTTCCCAACCCAGAGCTGGCAACCCTAGATAAAAATTGACCCTGAGATTGCTCCTGTATTGGATAATAGATTCTCCCAGTTTTCCAGGTACATTTGACTCCCTCTACCCAGAGCCCACGGGATGTGGTGGCTCAGTGGTTAAGATGCTGAACTGCAGACTGGAAGTTCGGTAGTTCGGCAGTTCGAGACCTGAGTGCCGCATGACGGAGTGAGCTCCCGTCTCCGGCCCCAGCTCCTGCCAACCTAGCTGTTCGAAAGCAAGAAATTGCAAGTAGATAAATAGGTACGGCTGCGGTGGGAAGGTAACAGCGTTCCATGCGCCTCGGCGTCTAGTCATGCCAGCCACATGACCATGGAAACGTCTTCGGACAGCGCTGGCTCTTTGGCTTGGAAACGGAGATGAGCAGCACGCCCTCAAGTCAGATTTGACTGTCTTTCAAGAAAGGGAAACTTTACCTGACCTAGGATCTCCTTAATTCTCTCCTTTCTCCACTAAAATTCACACCATTTTTAAAAAAAAAAAAATTGCAAGACTAGAATTCGGCAAGACCACATAGCTCAGGCGTGAGGATCCATGTGGTCTTTATCTGCTTTTCCCAGAATGCTGGGCCTCGGATCCAAGGCAAACACCCTCCCGCAATCAAAGCCCCGGCCCGCGGGGGCTGTAATAACCCCCGGTTTCCTTTCTGTAGGCCGTAGGTGTCACAGGAAGAGGAAAACGTCTTTCTTGGGAGGCTCTCAAATGTATAGGAGACCTTTGTGTGCCTTCCTGGCCGCTTTCTTTAAGAAAAGCCCCGTCCACCTGGCCCGCAAAGCACAGGTCTGGTTTCAATTAAGAAATCCAAGAAGCCAAGGGTGGGTTGCTGCCATAGGCTCTCTATACGGGATTCACGGGGGTCATTTATCTGATGTTTAGGATGTAATGAGATTCCACCGGGGAAGGCCGTGGCGCTTGCAAGATGGGGGTCTTCTTTATTGTTCGCAGTGAACCCTTGCCCCAACCGGGGACTGAAACGTTCCAAGTTCACGTCTACATTTTCCGGGATACATTTCTGACCTCTGCAGTACGTTCGTGCTGAAGTGTTCGGGATGAGCCGGTCCCGCAGAAACAATAGTGGGGTTGTTGGGATCGGGCGTGTGGGGGTCAGAGTGAGGCCCATCGGCGCCGGCTACCTGTTTCCAACAGATGCTTTCAGGCTACGACAAGATGGAAAATAGAATTGACAACTTCCGGGGGCGGGGGGGGGCTGGAGATCTCCTGGAATTGCAAGTGATTCCCAGACTGCACAGATCAATTATCCGGGAGCACGTGGCGGCTTTGAAGGGCGGGTTCTATGGCATTCTGCCCTCCTGAGGTCTCTCCCTTCCTAAAACACTGTCCTTCCCAGGCTTCACGCCCCAAATCTCTAGGCAGGGCTATTTTGGGGCAGGAACGCACAGGCTGGCTCCCGAGTTGGCCACGCCCAGCAGGAACTCATTAGCATAACAGGCCACACCCAACAGCAGAAACTCATTTGGATTGGCTACATTAGGGGTGTGTGGCCTAACGGGGTTCCGGCTGGCTCCCAAGTTGGCGACGCCCAGCAGGAACTCATTAGCATAACAGGCCACACCCAACAGCAGAAACTCATTTGGATTGGCTACATTAGGGGTGTGTGGCCTAACATGCAAAGGAGTTCCTGCTATAAAAAAAGCCCTGGGTTTTGACAACAAACAAGGTAAAGGTGACCACACTTAAGAACATAAGAGAAGCCAATGTTGGGTCAGGCCAGTGGCCCATCCAATCCAACACTCTGTGTCTCACAGTGGCCAAAAATACCAGGTGCCATCAGGAGGTCCACCAGTGGGGCCAGGACACCAGAAGCCCTCCCAGAAGCACGTCTGGTAACAGGAGGGTGTGGCCTAATATGCTAATGAGCTGTGCTGTCGGGGTGTGGCCTAATATGCTAATGAGTTTCTGCTGTTGGGTGTGGCCTGTTATGCTAATGAGTTTCTGCTGGGCTTCTTCTGCAAAAAGAGCCCTGTCTCTAGGTGTTTCCCAACCCAGAGCTGGCAGCCCTACCTGGAGATCTCCCGGAATTACAACTGATCTGCTTTGGAGGAAGAGTTGCCAGGTCCCCTCAGCTTGCCAGCGGAGGAAATCGGGGGTGTTCCGGGGATGGGCATGGATGTCTCGCGATGTCCCCGATGTGATGATGTCACACGGAAGTCACGTCACCATGTCGGGGACATTGTACAGCGACACTGTGCGCTCGGGGCAAAACTCTATGGTTCCCCCCCCCAAAAAAAACCCCATAGAGTTGTGCCCAAACAGAAGAGTGTCGCCGCGTGGCACCCCAACATGATGATGTCACTTCCGTGAGACATCATCACATAAGAACGTAAGAACATAAGAGAAGCCAATGTTGAATCAGGCCAATGGCCCATCCAGTCCAACACTCTGTCACACAGCGGCCAAAATATACCAGGTGCCATCAGGAGGTCCAGCAGTGGGGCCAGGACACTAGCAGCCCTCCCACTGCTGCCCCCTCCAGCACCATGAATAGAGTGCATCACCTGCCCCAGACTGGGAGTTCCTATCTAATAACAACTTAAGAGGAGCCAGTGTTGGATCAGGCTAATGGCCCATCTAGTCCAACACTCTGTCACACAGCGGCCAAAATATACCAGGTGCCATCAGGAGGTCCAGCAGTGGGGCCAGGACACTAGCAGCCCTCCCACTGCTGCCCCCTCCAGCACCAAGAATAGAGTGCATCACCTGCCCCAGACTGGGAGTTCCTATCTAATAACAACTTAAGAGGAGCCAGTGTTGGATCAGGCCAATGGCCCATCTAGTCCAACACTCTGTCACACAGCGGCCAAAATATACCAGGTGCCATCAGGAGGTCCAGCAGTGGGGCCAGGACACTCGAAGCCCTCCCACTGCTGCCCCCTCCAGCACCAAGAATAGAGTGCATCACCTGCCCCAGACTGGGAGTTCCTATCTAATAACAACTTAAGAGGAGCCAGTGTTGGATCAGGCCAATGGCCCATCTAGTCCAACACTCTGTCACACAGCGGCCAAAATATACCAGGTGCCATCAGGAGGTCCAGCAGTGGGGCCAGGACACTCGAAGCCCTCCCACTGCTGCCCCCTCCAGCACCAAGAATAGAGTGCATCACCTGCCCCAGACTGAGAGTCCCCATCTATACCTTGTGGCTAATAGCCACTGATGGACTTCTGCTCCATATGCTTATCTAATTCCCTCTTGAAACTGTCCATGCATCACATTGGAAACGTCGCCATGCAATGTACCTGTTTGGGGGCGGGGCTTCCTCTGCTAGCCTGCTGGCCAGCGGTGGACAGAAGCCCGAAAAATCAGGGGAACCCCCGCCCAGACTGGGGTCTGGCAGCTCTGTTTGGAGGTGGGTACTGTGGCATTACATTCTGCTGAGGCCCTTCCCCTCCCTAAACATCTGTCTTCCCAGGCTCCACCCCCAAATCTTCAGGAATTTCTCAACGCAGAGTTGGCAACACTAGCTGGAAATTACGGTCAAAAGCCCTCACTTACTGCTTGTCCCCCAGCAACTGGTATGCAGGTGTAATACTGCATCAGGACGTTCAGGTATGTTCAAAGCTCTTTCAGTTAGCAATTACTGCCTGTGATTGGGAAGGGCCATGGCTCAGTGGTAGAGTATCTGCCTGGCATGCAGAAGGTCCCAAGTTCAATCCCCGGCATCTCCAGTTAAAAGGCCCAGTTAGGTGATGCGAAAGACCTCAGCCTGAGATCCTGGAGAGCTATAAAGAGGGGCCGTGGCTCAGTGGCAGACCCTGTGCCTTGCATGCAGAAGGTCCCAAGTTCAATCCCTGGCATCTCCAGTTAAAAGACCCAGGCAGTTAGGTGATACGAAAGACCTCAGCCTGAGAACCTGGAGAGCTATAAAGAGGGGCTGTGGCTCAGTGGCAGACCCTGAGCCTTGCATGCAGAAGGTCCCAAGTTCAATCCCCAGCATCTCCAGTTAAAAGGCCCAGGCAGTTAGGTGATGCGAAAGACCTCAGCCTGAGATCCTGGAGAGCTATAAAGAGGGGCCGTGGCTCAGTGGCAGACCTTGTGCCTTGCATGCAGAAAGTCCCAAGTTCAATCCCTGGCATCTCCAGTTAAAAGGCCCAAGCAGTTAGGTGATGCGAAAGACCTCAGCCTGAGATCCTGGACAGCCCCTACCAGTCTGAGTAGGCAAGGCCAGTGTTCCCTCCAAGCTGAGCTAGTGTGAGCCAGCTCACAGATTTTTAGCCTCCGGCTCGCACGATTTTGTCTTCACTCAGGAAGGGTGGCTCCAAAGCAAACTAATTTATGCTGTAGCCAAATGCCTCGCTCACAGCTTTAATGCCAGTAGCTCACAAAGTAGAAGTTTTGCTCACGAGACTCCACAGCTTAGAGGAAGCACTGGACAAGACTGACCCTGGTGGACCAGGGAGGTCTGATTCAGTCTAAGCGTTCAAGGAAGGGCTGTAGCTCAGTGGAAGAACCTCTGCCTTGCATGCAGGAGATTCCAAGTTCAATCCCCGGCATCTCCAGTTAAAAGGACCAGGTGGTACGTGACGGGAAAGACCTCTGCTTGATATCAACATAAGAACATAAGGGAAGCCAATGTTGAATCAGGCCAATGGCCCATCTACTCCAACACTCTGTCACACAGCGGCCAAAATATACCAGGTGCCATCAGGAGATCCAGCAGTGGGGCCAGGACACTAGAAGCCCTCCCACTGCTGCCCCCTCCAGCACCAAGAATAGAGTGCATCACCTGCCCCAGACTGAGAGTTCCCATCTATACCCTGTGGCTAATAGCCACTGATGGACTTCTGCTCCAGATGTTTATCTAATTCCCTCTTGAAACTGTCCATGCTTGCAGCTGCCACCACCTCCTGTGGCAGTGAATTCCATATGTTAATCACTCTTTGGGTGAAGAAGTATTTCCTTTTATCTGTTCTAACCCGACTGCTCAGCAATTTCATGGAGTGCCCACGAGTTCTTGTATTGTGAGAAAGGGAGAAAAGTACTTCTTTCTCAACCTGCTCAATCCCATTCATAATCTTATAAACCTCGATCATGTCACCCCTCAGCCGTCATTTCTCCAAGCTAAAGAGCCCCAAGCATTTTAACCTTTCTTCATAGGGAAGGTGTTATCCCAGACAGCCGCTTCCAGTCTGAGTAGGCAAAAGCTTTAGGTCTTTCATATCACCTCCTACCTGGACCTTTACCTGGAGACGCCGAGGACTGGACCTGAGGCCTCCCGAATGTCCCGAGGAGGCTTTTCCGCCGAGCCACAGCCCCTCCGCGATTCCACATCTTGATATTAAATATAAGCTCTTCTGCATCTTAATACGAAACATGTGCTCTTCTGATGAACGAGAAGCCTTCTGTAGGGTTGCCAGTTCCTGGAGACTTTGGAGGTGAAGTCTGAGGAGGGTGGGGCTTGGGGATGGGAAGGGCTTCAAGGCCATAGAGTCCCGCTTCCAAAGCCCCCAGTGTCTCCCGCTGGACCAACCTCGATCACCATCAGATCAGTTGTGACCCCAGGAGATCCCAAGCCACCACTTGGAGAGGGCTAGTAGAAGGGAGGGAGGCTACAGAGGGAAGAGCAAAGAAATGACAAACAAATCTGTAGACAGGGACTCTGGGGCAAGTGAGTCTCTGTATTCGTGGTGCTTGGGGAGGGCAACAGTGGGAGGGCTTCTGGAGTTCCGGCCCCACTGGTGGACCTCCTGATGGCACCTGGTATTTTTGGCCACTGTGTGACACAGAGTGTTGGACTGGATGGGCCATTGGCCTGATCCAACATTGGCTTCTCTTATGTTCTTATGTCTGGGGCAAGGGATGCTCTGTATTCTTGATGCTTGTGGGGGGCAGCAGTGGGAGGGCTTCTAGTGTCCTGGCCCCACTGGTGGACCTCTTGATGGCACCTGGTATTTTTGGCCATTGTGTGACACAGAGTGCTGGACTGGATGGGCCACTGGCCTGATTCAACATTGACTTCTCTTATGTACTTATGTCTGGGGCAAGTGATGCTCTGTGTTCTTGGTGCTTGGGGAGGGGCAACAGTGGGAGGGCGTCTGGAGTTCTGGCCCCACTGCTGGACCTCCTGATGACACCTGGTATTTTTGGCCACTGTGTGACACAGAGTGTTGGACTGGATGGGCCATTGGCCTGATCCAACATTGGCTTCTCTTATGTTCTTATGTCTGGGGCAAGGGATGCTCTGTATTCTTGATGCTTGTGGGGGGGCAACAGTGGGAGGGCTTCTAGTGTCCTGGCCCCACTGCTGGACCTCCTGATGGCACCTGGTACTTTTGGCCCCTGTGTGACACAAAGTGCTGGACCGGATGGGCCATTGGCCTGATTCAACATTGACTTCTCTTATGTACTTATGTCTGGGGCAAGTGATGCCTGTGTTCTTGGTGCATGGGGAGGGGCAACAGTGGGAGGGCGTCTGGAGTTCTGGCCCCACTGGTGGACCTCCTGATGGCACCGAGTATTTTTGGCCATTATGTGACACAGAGTGTTGGACTGGATGGGCCATTTGCCTGATCCAACATTGGCTTCTCTTATGTTCTTATGTCTGGGGCAAGTGATGTTCTGTATTCTTGATGCTTGGGGGGCAACAGTGGGAGGGCGTCTAGTGTCCTGGCCCCACTGCTGGACCTCCTGATGGCACCTGGTATATTTTGGCCGCTGTGTGACAGAGTGTTGGACTAGATGGGCCATTGGCCTGATTCAACACTGGCTTCTCTTATGTACTTATGTCTGGGGCCAGTGATACTCTGTGTTCTTGGTGTCTGGGGGTGGCGATAACCGTGGGAGGGCATCTGGAGTTCTGGTCCCACTGCTGGACCTCCTGGTGGCACCTGGTATTTTTGGCCACTGTGTGACACAGAGTGTTGGACTGGAAGGGCCATCGGCCTGATCCAACATTGGCTTCTCTGATGTTCTTATGTCTGTAGTCCAAGCACGCTAAATAAACGCAACAATAATTATATGGAAAGCAGAGTCAATAATAATGCCAAACTCATATATATATTATTATAGAATTGCAAACATAATAAGGAACAATTATCCCAAAGTGGGTGGTAACAACCTCAAACCCACAATAAGTCACAGTTTGCCTCAAGAGCAGCAGACCTCCTTCATAAATAGAACAAGCTCACAGAGAAAATTTTGTTTGTTTGCATAAATATCACACGTCCTTGAATTAAAGTCCAAACGTCTATACACTGTGGCTTGTAGTAAATGAGGCCCGTTCCAAGTAGAAACAATGCAATTCCGGATAATATAATCAACGTTTCAAATCTATTCCTTCGTCAGGTACATCAGGTAAGTCTTCATTAACAACGGACTCTAATCTGGGAGAACTGAGTTTGATTCCCCACTCCACCACTTGTACCTGCTGATGTGACCTTGGGTCAGTCACAAGCTCTGACACAGCTGTTCTCTCAAGGACAGTTTCTGTCAGAAGTTCTCTCAGCCCCGCCTACCTCACAGGGTGTTTGTTGTGGGAAGGGAAAGGAGTTTGTAAGCTGCTCTGAGACGCCTTTGGGCAGTGAAGGGCGGGGTATAAATCCAATCTCTTCTCTCTTCTCTTCAATGAAAACACATGTATAAGCGAGGTCCTGATCAAAATATTCCAGTTAGGCACAGCTCCGTATCTCTTGCAACACTGGCCTTTTGTCACGGAGGTACATGGTTCTCTTTACAGACAGAGAGGGAATGTAGAACATGTGTCCTTCTGTGTTTGGAAGACCCCAGGAACATCCTTTGATTAGCAAAGAAACACCAAGAAACTTTTAGCAACTCTGGGAGAAGGAAGAGGTTTCACAGTCTGTCCCGGGGGACCTTCTTGAAGAATGAAAGCGTCTCTGGGAGTGTCAAAAAAGCAAAGCTGCCTGCATTTGTTACCCAGGATCTCCCTGCATCTTTCTGGAAGGCCTTCCGGCCAAGTGAGAAAAGTGCCACTCACAGACTTTGCCACCAGGGTGCTAACGGTATTAGATGGTGGCTTGGGTTGGTATCCCGGGCTACTCCGTCAGGTATGGATTTTTGCTCGTAGACTACCGCCAGGCAAGCCAGCCAAGTGGACCTCAAAGCAAACAGAAAAGGACTATCGGAGCTCTCAAGTGCAAAGAAAAACAAGGAATGTGCCAATGTCTGCCCATCGGAGGCAAGTGAGAACAGTAGCTTCCTGTTGTCTCGTCACGAAGGTACTTGGCTTGTTTCTTTGGTGAAACTGGCAGATTGGGATGAACTGTCTGGTGTAGGGGTTAGGAGCGTGGACTCTAATCTGGGAGAACCGGGTTTGACTCCCCCACTTCTCCGCATGCAGCTGCTGGTGTGCCCTTGGGTCAGTCACAAGTTCTCTCAGAGCTGTTCTCTCCAGGGCAGTCCTCGAGAGAGCTCCCTCAGCCCGCCACCTACCTCACAAGGGTGTCTGTTGTGGGGAGGGGAAGGGAAAAGGAGATTGTGAGCCGCTCTGAGACTCCGAGCGAAGAGTGGGGTATCAATCCAATCTCGTCTTCTTCTTCTCTTCTATGACAAGAAGGAGCTGTACATGATTTGGGACTGCCGGTTGCCAACCTCCAGGCAGGGCACAGTGACCTCTTGGAACTGATCGTCAGTTGACCGAGATCAGTTCCCCTGGAGAAAATGGCTGCTTTGGAGGGCTGGGTGAGGGTTGGCAGGCCGCCCCCAGCCACCGGTGGGGGATGGGGGTTGCCAGATCCAGGCTGGGGAACTGGAGTTTTGGGGATGAAGCCTGGGGAGGACAGGGACCTCAGTGGGGTACAGTGCCGTAGAGCCATAGAGAGTCCACCCTCCAAAGAACCCACTGTCTCCTGAGGAACTGGTCTCTGTAGTCCGGAGATGAGCTGTGACACTTCGTTCACTGTTGGCCAGAGTAGTCAACGGGCTGATATCATCGAGGGTCGCCAACTCTGAGTTGGGAAATTCCTGGAGAATTTGGGGCTGATCCTCGGGATGGCAAGGTTTGAGGAGGGGAAGGAGCTCAACAGGATATCGTACCAGAGAGTCCAGTCTAAGGATGCCAGCCCCCAGAGCAACCTACAGTGGTGGTTCAGAGTGCAGACTCTAACCTGGGAGAGCCGGGTTCGATTCCCCACTCCTCCACGTTCAGCCAGCTGGGTCACCTTGCGTCAGTCACAAGTTGTCTCTGGAGCAGTCCCCGAGAGAGCTCTCTCAGCCCCACCTACCTAAAAGGTGTCCATTGTGGGGAGGGGAAGGGAAGGGAGTTTGTAAGCCGCTCTGAGACACCTTTGGGTAGTGAAGGGCGGGGTATAAATCCAATCTCTTCTTCTTCTTCTTCTTCTTCTTCTTCTTCTTCTTCTTCTTCTTCTTCTTCTTCTTCTTCTTCTTCTTCCTCCTCCTCCTCCTCCTCCTCCTCCTCCTCCTCCTCCTCCTCCTCCTCTCAGAGCTGTTCTCTCAAGGGCAGTCCTCGAAAGAGCTCTCTCAGCCCTACCTCCCTCACAGGGTGTCTGATGTGGGGAAGTGAAGGGAGAGGCGTTTGTAAGCTGCCCTGAGACTCCTTCAGGTAGAGAAGGGCAGGGTATAAATCCAATTTCTTCTTCTTCCTCCTCCTCCCCTTCTTCTTCTTCTTCCTCTTCTTCTTCTTATTCTTATTCTTCCTCCTCCTCCTCCTCCTCCTCTTCTTCTTCTTCTTCTTCTTCTTCTTCTTCTTCATCTTCTTCCCCACAACTTCCTTGTCAGTTTGCATAAGTACAGAGGGAGAGAGAGAGAGAGAGAGAGAGAGAGAGAGAGAGAGATTGGCCAGAGGTCACCCATCAAGCCTCCGTGGCAGAGTGGGAATTCGAACCTGGGTCTCTCCGCTCCTAGTCTGACAATTTAAACTCAATGCTACGCTGGAACTTTCTTCCAGTATTCTTGGATTTCCTACAAGTCCTCCTCATACTGAAGAGGAAAAACGGTTTCTGGCTGTTTGTCTGATCCCAGCATGCATCTCATAACTCCTGATAAAACTGGACTTAATCAGCAGCACTTAAAACACCAATTATTAACACATTCATAATGGTTTCCCCTCAACCAGCTTGAAATGGTGAACGTTTCATTTAGAAATGCTCCACCCCCCTCATATTTTTGCTCTATCAAATCTGCTTCCCACGTACAATTCCAATTAAAAGCACAATGAAAGCCAGCGTGGCCCAGGGGCTTCTCAGTAGAACTGAGTTGTGCCTTGGCGGTGGATTTGTTGGGGAGGGGGCTGTAGCTCAGTGGAAGAACCTCTGCCTTGCATGCAGAAGGTCCCAGGTTCAATCCCCGGCATCTCCCGTTAAGAGGACTGGGCAGTAGGTATTGTGAAAGACCTCCGCCTGAGACCCTGGAGAGCAGCTGCCAGTCTGAGTGGGCAATACTGACCCTGACAGACCAAGCATTCAAGGAAGGGCTGTGGCTCACTGGAAGAGCCTTTGCTTTGCATGCACAAGATCCCAGGTTCAATCCTCGGCATCTCCAGTTAAGAGGACCGGGCAGTAGGCGTTGTGAAACACCTCAGCTTGAGACCCTGGGGAGCCCCTGCCAGTCTGAGTAGACAATACTGACCAGGCCCGTAGCCAGGATTTTGTAATTCAGGGGGCCTTTAAATAAGTCAGGGGGCACTGACGTCCAGTGTTCCCTCTAAGCTGTCGAGTCTTGTGAGCAAAAATTGTACTGGGTGAGCTACCGGCATTAAAGTTGTGAGCGAGCCATTTGGCCGCTGCATCAGTTAGTTTGCTCTGGAGCCCCCCTTCCTGAGCCGAGACAAAAATGTGTGAGCTGGAGGCTAAGAAACTGTGAGGTGGCTCACACTAACTCAGCTTAGAGGGAACACTGCTGACGTCACAAAATAAAAGCAAAATAAAATTTAAATAAAAATTTTAAAAACTCACTTTTGCTGCATCTGCACTCTGCCTGCCTACAGGGGGAAGCAAGCCATGCTTAAGAACATAAGACCATAAGAGAAGCCAATGTTGAGTCAGGCCAATGGCCCATCTAGTCCAACACTCTGTCACACAGCGGCCAAAATATACCAGGTGCCTTCAGGAGGTCCAGCAGTGGGGCCAGGACACTAGAAGCCCCCTCCCACTGCTGCCCCCTCCAGCACCAAGGATAGAGTGCATCACCTGCCCCAGACTGAGAGTTCCCATCTATACCCCGTGGCTAATAGCCACTGATGGACTTCTGCTCCATATGTTTATCTAATTCCCTCTTGAAACTGTCCATGCTTGTAGCTGCCACCACGTCCTGTGGCAGTGAATTCCACGTGTTAATCACTCTTTGGGTGAAGAAGGACTTCCTTTTATCTGTTCTAACCCAACTGCTCAGCAATTTCATGGAGTGCCCACGAGTTCTTGTATTGTGAGAAAGGGAGAAAAGTTCTTCTTTCTCAACCTGCTCAATCCCATTCATAATCTTATACACCTCAATCATGTCACCCCTCAGCCGTCATTTCTCCAAGCTGAAGAGCCCCAAGCGTTTTAACCTTTCTTCATAGGGAAGCTGTTCCAACCGTTTGATCATTCTAGTTGCCCTTCTCTGCACTTTTTCCAATGCTATAATATCCTTTTTGAGATATGGTGACCAGAACTGTACACAGTATTCCAAATGAGGTCGCACCAATGATTTATACAGGGGCATGATGATACTGGCTGATTTGTTTTCAATTCCCTTCCTAAGAATCCCCAGCATAGCGTTGGCCTTCTTTATTGCAGCTACACACTGTCTAGACATTTTCATTGAGTTATCCACTGCGACTCCAAGATCTCTCTCTTGGTCCGTCTCTGCCAGTTCAGACCCCATCAACGTGTATTTATATTTAGGATTTTTGGCTCCAATGTGCATCACTTTGCACTTGGCCACACTGAACCCCATTTGCCACGTTGACGCCCACTCGCCCATCCTCGACAGATCCCTTTGGAGTGCCTCACACTCCTCCCTGGTTTTCACCACCCGGAACAACTTCGTGTCATCTGCAAATTTAGTCACTTCACTGCTTGCTTACTTACTTGCTTGGGGAAGGGGCAGCAGTGGGAAGTCCTCCTGGTGGCCCAGAGAGCCGGGGGCCTGGAGGCTGGATGGGAGTCAGGGGGCCTTAGCAGGAAGTCAGGGGGCCAGGCCCCGAAATGCCCCACTGTAGCTACAGGCCTGATACTGACCCTGATGGACCACTGGTCTGATTCAGTCTATGCATTCAAGGAAGGGCTGTGGCTCACTGGAAGAGCCTCCCCTTTGCATGCACAAGATCCCAGGTTCAATCCCTGGCGTCTCCTGTTAAGAGGACTGGGCAGTAGGTGTTGCGAAAGACCTCAGTCTGAGACCCTGGGGAACTGCTGCCAGTCCCCGTAGACAATATTGACTCCGATGGACAAGAACTCGTGGGCACTCCATGAAACTGCTGAGCAGTCGGGTTAGAACGGATAAAAGGAAGTCCCTCTTCACCCAAAGAGTGATTGACACATGGGATTCACGGCCACAGGAGGTGGTGGCAGCTACAAGCATGGATGGCTTCAAGAGGGAATCAGATAAACATATGGAGCAGAGGTTCATCAGTGGCTATTGGCCACAAAGGATAGATAGGGACTCTGGGGCAAGGGATGCTCTGTATTCTTGGTGCTTGGGGGGGGGTCAACAGTGGGAGGGCTTCTAGTGCCCTGGCCCCACTGGTAGAGCACTGGTCACCACCAGTGTTCCCTCTAAGCTGAGTGAGTGTGAGCTAGCTCACAGTTTTTTAGCCTCCGGCTCACACATTTTTATCTTAGCTCAGGAAGGATGGCTCCGGAGCAAACTAATTTACCCAGCAGCCAAATCACTTGCTCACAACTTTGATGCCGGTAGCTCACAAAGTAGAACTTTTGCTCACAAGACTCCACAGCTTAGAGGGAACACTGGTCTGAGCCGGACTCAGTGGACAGTGTACAGGCAGAAGGAAAGTGCAGGTAGGTTAGCATGCTCTGGAGAAGGGGCTGTGGCTCAGGGGTACAGCATCTGCTTGGCATGCAGAAGGTCCCGAGTTCAATTCCTTGGCGTCTCTAGTTAAAAGAATCAGTCCATAGGTGATGCGAAAGACCTCTGCCTGAAACCCTGGAGCTCCAACATCCATCCGAGTAGACCATACTGTCTTTGATGGACTAAGGGTCTGATTCAGTATAAGGCATACGCTCACATGGCCCTGGTGATAAAACCCCCGCTTCTTCCCTTTGAGCCGAGCGCTGACTTGCCTTTGAGTGCCCAGTTCTTCGTTGGCGGTGCCAGCCGCCGCCCCGCCTTCTCTCCCCCCAGGGGGAGGGGGAGGGCGGGCAAGCTCTGCTGCTGCCTCCTGAGCCCCTCCGGGGCGCTCCTTGCTGGCGGCGGTGGCGGGGAGGCAGCAGTGGCGGTGGCAAGGGCCTTTTCATGGGGGGTGCAGTTTGGCACCCCTGCGGGCCCGGCGGCCTAGGTGAGTGCCTAGCTTGACTAGTGGGAGAGCTGGCCCTGATGGTGTCTCAGAGGTTAAGATGCTGAGCTGCAGACCGGAGTCACTTCCACACATGCTGAATACTGCCGTTTCAATCCACTGCAGTGACCGTTTTGCAAGTGGACTTTGCCATCTTTCACACGGTGAAATCCAGTTGCAGAGCGCATCAAAAGTGGGTTGAAAGTGCATTACTTAGAGTGTGGGAAAGCAAAGCCTCAGCTATTGAGAGCGCATCCCCTCAAAAAGCTTGTGCTACAGGATTTGAATCTAGCGCTACTGGAGATGCTACTGGACATGAATCTAGCTGCTAAACCTTGGCCCAATGAAAAAAAATTAAAAGGCTCAGGATTTATTTATTTATTTAAAAAGAGCCAAATCTTCCCAGTTCTTCCTCCACTAAAAGCTGCCTGGAATAAAACTGTCCATCTAAAAGTAGGGAGTGAAACTGCCCTCTTGTTAAATAGCGGAGTTTCATGGATGAGCAGCTCTACTTTATTAGTGATTTCAGCAAGTGCAAGATAAGACCCCAGAGCCGCAGCCCTGTTTAAATAGCAGGCAATCGCCACGCCCAAACACACCCCACCCCCAGGGAGAGGCTATTTACGTAACATTACTACTGGATTGGTTACTTTCAGGATCCTGGTCGGCTACTGTTCCCGTGCTCCAAGCTCAGCCAGTCTCGGGGGTGACAGACCTGGAATGATTCAATCCCAACACGTAACACCTCCACACCAACTTGGGGAGTCTGTTCCAAGGGCCTGGACTGGACTCCGAGGACAAAATACACTGTGACCTGGCTGAAGAAAGGTTAAAATGCTTGGGGCTCTTTAGCTTGGAGAAACGACGGCTGAGAGGTGACATGATCGAGGTTTATAAGATTATGAATGGGATTGAGCAGGTTGAGAAAGAAGTGCTTTTCTCCCTTTCTCACAATACAAGAACTCGTGGGCACTCTATGAAATTGCTGAGCAGTCGGGTTAGAACAGATAAAAGGAAATACTTCTTCACCCAAAGAGTGATTAACACATGGAATTCACTGCCACAGGAGGTCGTGGCAGCTGCAAGCATGGTCAGTTTCAAGAGGAAATTAGATAAACATATGGAGCAGAAGTTCATCAGTGGCTATTAGCCACAGGGTATAGATGGGAACTCTCAGTCTGGGGCAGGTGATGCACTCTATTCTTGGTGCTGGAGGGGGCAGCAGTGGGAGGGCTTCTGGTGTCCCGGCCCCACTGATGGACCTCCTGATGGCACCTGGTATATTTTGGCCGCTGTGTGACAGAGTGTTGGACTAGATGGGCCATTGGCCTGATTCAACATTGGCTTCTCTTATGTTCTTATGTTCTTATGCCTATAGTCGGGCAAACTTCCAGTCTGAACTCAGCCATCGTTTCTGCTATGCTCTTGTGTTCTAATGCTGCTCTCTGGGTTCTTCATTGTTTGTTTTGTGGGTTACTGGTTCTGCAGATGGGTCCCCCCCAAACTCAGTTCTCAGCTTCTTGTTTTATTGACTGATTCAAGTATCTGTTTAACTGTTTTTACACCCACCCTTCTCTCATGCCCCCTTTAATCCGCTTGTAAAACGTGGCTGAAATGTGGCTATAGCGGTGCAAACTACCAATCTGAACTCAGCCATGGATTATTTTATGGATTGAATGTTCGGTTGTCTCTGGAAAGCTTTTACAAAGTTGAGTCTTCGTTTCCTGGATATTGACTACTGGGGTGGAAGAAATAAGAGCATTTGGGTTGTTGCCTCCCAACTGGATGGTTGTATTCATTACAAGATGGGTAGTGGCGTTGGTCTGTCTGTAGCAGTAGAAAAGGAACAGATAAAAGGAAATACTTCTTCACCCAAAGAGTGATTAACATATGGAATTCACTGCCACAGGAGGTGGTGGCAGCTACAAGCATGGACAGTTTCAGGAGGGAATTAGAGAAACATATGGAGCAGAAGTCCATCAGTGGCTATTAGCCACAGGGTATAGATGGGAACTCTCAGTCTGGGGCAGGTGATGCACTCTATTCTTGGTGCTGGAGGGGCAGCAGTGGGAGGGCTTCTGGTGCCCTGGCCCCACTGCTGGACCTCCTGATGGCACCTGGTATATTTTGGCCGCTGTGTGACAGAGTGTTGGACTAGATGGGCCATTGGCCTGATTCAACATTGGCTTCTCTTATGTTCTTATGTTCTGTTGCCATTACGGATGTCACCCTGTCAGGCTCCTTATTCAGGTCACGCAACACAGGGGCTTCTTCAGAAGAAAACTGGTTATTGGTGAATCAGAACTAAAGACACGCGTACAGCTCGTGTCAGGAATGACGGGGAACAGTAAAAGGTAAAGGTAAAGGTTTCCCTTGCTCAATAGCCAGTTGAATCCGACTCTAGGGTTGCGGTGCTCATCTCCGTTTCAAAGCCGAAGAGCCAGCGCTGTCCGAAGACGTTTCCGTGGTCATGTGGCCGGCGTGACTAAACACCAAGGCGCACGGAATGCTGTTACCTTCCCACCGAAGTGGTACCTATTTATCTACTTGCAGTTTCTTGCTTTCAAACTGCTAGGTTGGCAGGAGCTGGAACTAGAGACGGGAGCTCACTCCGTCATGCGGCACTCTCGGGTCTCGAATGGCTGAACTACTGACCTTCCACAGCCTGCAGTTCAGCGTCTTAACCACTTGAGCCACTGCAGCTCCTCCAGGAACAGTTGTTGTTGTTCAGTCGCACAGTCGAGTCCGACTCTTCGCGACCCCATGGACCAGATTACTCCAGGCCCTCCTGTCTTCCGCTGTCCGCTGAAGTTTGCTCAATTTCATGTTCGTTGCATCGATGACACTGTCTAACCATCTCATCCTTTGCCGTCCCCTTCTTCTTTGACCTTCAACCTTTCCCAGCATCAGGGTCTTCTCCAGTGAATGCTCCCTTCTCATTTGGTGGCCAAAGTATTTGAGCTTCAGCTTCAGGATCTGGCCTTCCAGGGAACAGTCAGGGTTGATTTCTTTTAGGATGGAATGATTTGATCAGATCAAATCATTCCAGGAACAGTAGGGCCACCTAAATTATACTACAATCAAACACCCCCCTGAATAAGCTGAAGCCAATGAGTATAGTTCACGCGCGCAGGCTGAGCAAGCGGGAGAAGCTAGCAAGCAATCTAAAAGCTGTTATTTCCCAGCCTAGGAGTTCTGCAGCTGGAGCGTCCACAGATCATACAAATGATAACATACAGACAATAGAAACAGGAACGGTCAGAGGCTGGGTAGACTGAGAGTACTCCCTCCACATTCCATCCCCTTCACAGGGCTACCTGACACACCCTCCAGGTGGGGAACGGGGCCTGAAGATCTGGAAGCACAACTGATCTCCAGGCGATGGAGATTGGTTCCCCTGGAGAAAAATGGCTGTTCTGGAGGGTGGACTCCGTGGCACTGTACCCGGCTGAGGTTCTTCCCATCCCCAGACCCTGCCTTCCGCAGGCTCCGCCCCCAGATCTCCAGAAATTTCTCACCCCAGAGTTGGCAACCCTCCTATGAAACTAGGGTTGCCAAGTCTTACCTTGGCTTTAGCAGGGGAGTCCTGGACGTTGCCTGGAGTTTTCCTGTGCATGCACTTTGTGTGCGCACCGTGGTGACCAGTGTTCCCTCTAAGCTGAGTTAGTGTGAGCTAGCTCACAGTTTTTTAGCCTCCAGCTCACACATTTTTTGTCTTAGCTCAGGAAGGAGGCCACCAGAGCAAACGAGTTTATGCAGCCGCCAAATCGCTCGCTCACAACTTTAATGCCAGTAGCTCACAAAGTAGAATTTTTGCTCCCAAGACTCCACAGCTTAGAGGGAACATTGGTGGTGTCCCCACCTGAAAGTGACGTCATCGCATCGGGCACATTGGGGGCAGGGGCACGATCATTCAAGGGAAAACCATCGAGTTTTCCCTTGAACGATCGTGGCCCTGCCTCCAACGTGCCCGATGTGATGATGTCACCTCCAGGGGCGTCAATGCGCCAGACATGTCTGGCACTTCAGGAGCGGGGTTCCCCCCAGTCGGCCCAATTCGGGCCAGCGGGGAATGGGCCCCTCGAGCGGGGTTTCCCCTGCCCCCGGGGGGACTTGGCAACCCTATAAGAAACAGATGTTCCGCCTCGGAGCCGCAGGGATCCCCCTGCCTCCTTGTGCCGCGTTTCCCCCCGCAGTCGGCCAGCCTCCCTTCTCCTGTTCACTTTATCGTTATTTATGGGGCCGTTAATTCCCAGCCTTCGGTTAACAGCACCCTCCGCCTCATTATATCCCGCAATGAGACGGCTGCTTCGTTTATTCAATTATTTAAAATCCTCGGTGAAGGTTAACGGGTGCCCCACTGGGGCGGACGCAGGAGAGGAGCCGGCATTCGTCAAAGCCTCTTTCCAAGCTGCAGTGTTGCAGCTGAGGACGGCGCTCCAAGGCAGAACAGAACCGTGCCGGAGGAACGCTGGGGCAGCAGCTTTGCCCTTGAAGGCCCAGCCAAGAGAGGTTTGAATCAGGCCCGTAGCTGGGATTTTTAATTCAATGGGCCTTTAAATAAGTCAGGGGGCACACAGACACACCTGCACACCCCCCCAAGGGAGCGCCTGGGCCGGTTGGGAAGTCGGGGGGCCTTGGCAGTAAGTCAGGGGGCCGGGCCCCGAGATGCCCCATTGTAGCTACAGGCCTGGTTTGACTCATCACCCTTTTTTTGGAAGAGTGAGATTAATGGGGAGGGGTGCATGCCAATTGCCCACCCAAGATGCTTTTGCTGAGAGCAGCGGTGTAGCCAATCTGTTTGGGCGGGTGTGGGTGTAATTCTGCGTGGGTTTCAGCCTCTCTCTGTGTCTTGCAACAAAATCCAGCAGGCTCGAAGATATGACACAAGGATAAAGGTAAAGGTTCCCTTGCTCGAAAGCCAGTCGACTCCGACTCTAGGGTTGCGGTGCTCATCTCCGTTTCAAAGCCGAAGAGCCAGCGCTGTCCGAAGACATTTCTGTGGTCATGTGGCCGGCATGATTAAACACCAAGGCACACGGAACGCTGTTACCTTCCCACTGAAGTGGTACCTATTTATCTACTTGCAATTTCTTGCTTTCAAACTGCTAGGTTGGCAGGAGCTAGAACTAGAGACGGGAGCTCACTCCATCTTGCGACACACGGGTCTTGAACTGCTGAACTACTGACCTTCCACAGCCTGCAGTTCAGCGTCTTAACCACTTGAGCCACCACAGCAGACACAAGGATAAATCACTATTATTTTGCTTCAGACTACCCACGGACACTTAGAAGCCGCCTTCTACTGAAACAGACCCTCGGTCCATCAAGGTCAGTATTGTCTACTCGGACTGGCAAACTGCTCTCCGGGGTCACAGACTCCTAGAATCATAGAGTCGGAAGGGACCTCCAGGGTCACCTAGTTCCACCCCTGCACAATGCAGGAAATTCACCTTCCTGAGTTGATATAAATTACCCGCCTACTGTTTTTCTTCTCACCTTGACACAGAGAGTACTCTGTCTTTCCGTGTTATACCTCTGAGGATGCCAGTCACAGCTACTGGCGAAACGTCAGGTCCTACAATGCCAAGACCACGGCCAGACAGCCCAGAAAATCTACAACAACCCTCCAGGCTCTCTGGCCAAACTGGCTTGGAGAAAAATTGCTTCCTGACCCCAAAGTGGTAATCGGCATTTCCCTGGGCATGTAAGAAAGGGCCACGAGAACTAAGCCCTGAATGCAACCCTTCCTGCCTTCCTTCCCACGATCTGCCTAAGTTCCCAGAATCAGCAGTGCTGTCCAGGGCTTTTTTTTGTAGGAAAAGCCCAGCAGGAACTCATTAGCATAATAGGCAACACCCAACAGCAGGAACTCATTAGCATATTAGGCCACACCCATGACAGCAGAGCTCATTAGCATATTAGGCCACACACCCCATGTTACCAGAAGTGTGGTCATCCAGCCACACCCAACTTTTGCTTCTTATTCTGTTTACCTTGTTTGTTGTCAAAACCCAGGGCTTTTTTTGGAGCAGGAACTCCTTTGCATGTTAGGCCACACACCCCTCATGTGGCCAATCCTAATGAGTTTCTGCTGTTGGGCATGGCCTATTATGCTAATGAGTTCCAGCTGGGCGTGGCCAACCTGGGAGCCAGCCGGAACTCCGTTCCTGTGCATTCCTGCCCAAAAATAGCCCTGGTGCTGTCAGATGGCCACCTAGCCTCTGTTTGAAAAACCCCCAAGAACGAAAGCCCACCAGGTCTCAGGCAGAGGTCCTTTGTGTTACCTGCTCCTTGGTTCTTTTAACTGGCGATGCTGGGGGATTGAACCTGGGGCCTCCTGTGTGCCAAGCAGATGCTCTTCCACTGAGCCACAGCCCCTCCCCAAAACATGCATCTGATGGGGCTCTAGTTTGGTAAATTTCTCTCCCCTCCCCCAAGGAAACCTGAAAACCGTGTTTCCAAGAAGACTGCTGTTAAGTATGAGACTCAACAAAGGATTCAGCTTCAAGTGATTTCAGCTTTATTAAACAGCAACCCTAAGTCAGGAACACACGGCAACAAGGGGAGCACAGCTCCTTCTTTTAAACTCTCCCGGGCTGTCCAAGCCACGCCCATTACAAGTTAAAGACCAATCAGAATACAGGGATAAAGGCCAATCAGGACCGTTCCCTCTTTGCAACAATATCACTCAGTGATTGGGTAATTACACAGGCTTCGCAGAAAACCGACCAATAGCGATGCGACATCTGAAGAGCCACGTTCAGACTCAAGCTTAACATGTGAATAGATAGGAGCGATTCACATTCAGTACATAACAACTGCTGTTCAGGCAGTTCTTCAAGTGGTTTAATCTGATTGACATCGTTGCTTGATTCAGGTGGGTCGCCGTGTTGCTCTGAAGCAGCAGAAGAAAGCTGGAGTCGAGTGGCACCTTGAAGACCCACACAGTTTAATTCTAGGTATAAGCTTCCGTGTGCATGCATCGTGTGTATCCGAAGACGTGTGCATGCACATGAATGCTTATGCCCAGAATAAAGCTGTGTTGGTGTTAAACATGTCTGGGACCAACATATCTATGGGACCATCTCTCCTAGTATACTCCCAGAAGAGCATTACGCTCTAGAGAGAACCTCCTGGTGGACCCTGGCCCGAAAGATTGGAAAAAGTGCAGAGAAGGGCAACTAGACTGATAAAAGGGTTGGAACACCTTCCCTATGAAGAAAGGTTAAAACACTTGGGGCTCTTCAGTTTGGAGAAACGACGGCCGAGGGGTGACATGATCGAGGTTTATAAGATTATGCTTGGGATAGAGCAGGTTGAGAAAGAAGTACTTTTCTGCCTTTCTCACAATACAAGAACTCGTGGGCACTCCATGAAATTGCTGAGCAGTCGGGTTAGAACAGATAAAAGGAAGTCCTTCTTCACCCAAAGAGTGATTAACACATGGAATTCACTGCCACAGGAGGTGGCAGCTACAAGCATGGACAGTTTCAAGAGGGAATTAGATAAACATCTGGAGCAGAAGTCCATCAGTGGCTATTAGCCACAAGCTATAGATAGGAACTCTCAGTCTGGGGCAGGTGATGCACTCTATTCTTGGTGCTGGGGGTGGGGGCAGCAGTGGGAGGGCTTCTAGTGTCCCGGCCCCACTGATGGACCTCCTGATGGCACCTGGTATTTTTGGCCGCTGTGTGACAGAGTGTTGGACTAGATGGGCCATTGGCCTGATTCAACATTGGCTTCTCTTATGTTCTTATGTTCTTATGTTCTTAAGTTAAGATATCTGGCTGTTCTCGCCTAGAGCCAGGGCCTTTTTGGTGCTGGCGCCAGTCTGGTGGAACTCTCTGCCTAATGATGTCCATGCCCTGTGGGATCCAGTGCAGTTCCGCAGGGCCTGTAAGACAGAGATGTTCCACCAGACCTATCTATTTCTTTAAAACATTTATTTCACTTCTCCTGAAGAAAATGGCTGCTTTGAAAGGTGGATTGTATTGGTATTATCCTACCAAGGTTACTGCTAAATTCTACTCTCCCAGGCTCCGCCCTCAAATCTCCAGGTATTTCCGAACCCATTCTGTCATTGGTCCCATGGCAGCCATCTTGAGACCAGTCAGCTGTGCCTCACGATGGCAGCCATTTTGAGGTGTTGCCCACGCACCGTTTTCAAAAGCCCAAAATGCCAACAGGCTCAACAAAGCTGGGAACCCCTGAGATAAGCTGTTGGTGATTTCCAGAACCGGTCAGGAACCAAGCCAGCCTGGGGTACTGAACGGTGAGAGGAAATGAGCGCTTGTGGCAGTGTTATGTATTGTGTTATATGGATCGCCTGAACTGTAAAATGTGCCTGAGCTTCAGTCCCAAGCTCCGTAGACTCTCAGGATCCTGAAATCAACAGCCTGATTGGCTGCCATTTACCAGTGGACCAATCGGGGAAGACTATGACTTTCGGCGGGAACAAACCCTATTGGTCCTAAGCACTGACTTACGATTGGACCTGACCATTCTAGGGGAGTGGTTTAGCCCATTCCAAACTATGGCCCTGTTCACACGGAGCATTTGCCCCGCTGAAGGCACAGGAGCCCTGCGGACTTTCCGTGCTCGATCATACGAGCACATCTGGGAGGCGTAGTGCTCCCGTGGCCAACCAGCAGCTTCCCCTGGAAAACGCGGGGTAAAAAACTAGTAGGTCAGAAGTACTAGTTTCCGGAAACCCCGGGGAAAAGGCTGGCGTCTGATCGCGGGAGCGCCAGTATCCCGCGGCTTCCGACGCCCGCCCATGTCCCCGGGGTTTCTGGATGTTGTAAGTGTCCATGGGATGCGCACCAACGCTGAACAGCGCATGCGCACACACAAGACACCGACAGCGGCCCGCCCCCCCAATGGCGCATGCGCAGTGCGCTGCTTTTTTGCTGCGCTGCAGCAGCGCAGTGTGATCGGGGCGCAGAGCTGGAGTGTGGCAACCCGGTGGCCCGTATGATCGGGCTACCGCGCCTTATTTAGCTCCAGGGCAAACTGCCATGCCTCCCCCGCGCGTTTTCTGGCCCGTGTGACCGGGGC
>JAPDNY010000641.1:0-29016 GCA_029375565.1 Gekko gecko
TACCTGACTGTTTTAACTGGAGATGCCAGGGATTGAACCGGGGACCTTCCGCAGGCCAAGCAGATGTTCTACCATGGAGCCATGGCCCCTCCCCTGAACCATACTGCCTTCTGAGTCTCTAGTTTTTTCCTGGAAGCCTGCATAGTGCCCTCTGCTGATATTTCCCTGATGATATGAAGAAAATTTGTAGCCACACTCTTCCATCCATTGAGGGTTTTTGAGAGGAGGGGTAAGAAAGTTGGCTGGGACTTGATGGCACTTCCCACCACCGCCATAGACCCTCTGGATGTCCAATAATGAACATGCCATTGTACAGAAATGAAGACTGCACCACAGGCTTCTGTGAGGGTGAGGAAGCAGAAAATGAAGCCCTTGGGAGCTACGCTCCCTCCCAGGAGTGGCCAAACTTGCTCAGTGCAAGAGCCACACAGAATAAACGTCAGGTGTTCGAGAGCCGCAAGACATGAACAAATATCACACACACGTTTTTATTGAAAAATATGCAAATTTGCTTTTTATTAACACTAAATTAGACTGTGAAAGAGCCGAATGAGGCTCCCGAGCTGCAGTTTGCTTAAGCTGTGGAGTCCTGTGAGCAAAAATTGTACTCTGTGAGCTCCTGGCGTTAAAGTTGTGAGTGAGCGATTTGGCCGCTGCATAAATTAGTTTGCTCTGGAGCCATCCCTTCCTGAGCTAAGACAACAAATGTGTGAGCCGGAGGCTAAAAAACTGTGAGCTAGCTCACACTAACTCAACTTAGAGGGAACACTGCTTGTAAGTTAGAGAGATAGAGATGTACATGACCCAGATCCAGTGGAGTGCAGAAAACTGTTTAGTAAGATGAGCGTGAAGCACAAAGGAACATGTACAGAAATCAGAGATAGCACACCTCCGTCAATCAGCAGAAGTAATCAAAACCTTTTTTACTTCCCCTGATTGGCTCACATACAGCACATCAGATTTCAGCACGTGCTCATTCAATTTTGAACTCCTCTAGCAAAGCAGTTTTCTTCTCTACTGGATGTAGGCATACATTATACATGCACAACATCTTTGCTGTTGTCACTTCAGTTTATACATCTGAATAAAAGTTAAAACCTGGAGAGCTTAGCTTAAAGCAGGGGTCCTCAAACTTTTTAAACAGGGGGCCAGTTCACTGTCCCTCAGACCGTTGGAGGGCCGCCGCGTTCGCCCCTCCCCCCCACCAGCCTGCTCGCCCCGCTGCCACGTTCGCTCCCTCCCAGGGGTCTTTTCGTAGAAAAACAGCTGCAGGAGCTCATTAGCATATGGTATGCTAATGAGCTATTAGGCTATTAGCATATGCCACACCTCCTGACATCACCGGAAGTGATGTCAGAAGGGAAGCAAAAGGGGGGAGGCATCTTCAAAAGCCTCTCCTTCCCTTCCCCAGCTGGTCTGGGTGGGGGAGCTAAGAGAGAAGGGGTTTAAAGTTTAAACTCCTTCTCACTAGAGTTGGGCCACAGAAGGAGGAAAGAGGGAAGGAAAGAGAGAGAGTAGAAAGAAGGAAAGAGGGAAAGGAAGAGAAGGAAAGGGGAGGGAAAGAAAGAGAGGGAAGAAGGAGGGAAACATGGAAAGGAGGAAAAAAGAGAAGAGAAGAATGTGGGAAAGAAAGAAAGAAAGAGAGAAGAGAAGAAGGAGGGAAAGAGGAAAAAGAGAGAAGGAAAGGAGGGAATGAAAGAAATTTGGCGGCAATTCGGCCCCATTATATTCTATGGGCCATTGATGTCAATGGTGAAAACATAGGATATATTCTGGGGGCTGGAAGGGAGGGTTTGAGGGAGAGGCACCAAACTCACAGGGTCAGCTGGTGGAACCTCTCCCCAAGATACCCACCAAGTTTCAAGAACATTGTATCAAGGGGTCCAATTCTATGGGTCCCTAAACAGGTTGCCCTATTCCCTCCATTGTTCTCTATGGTGGGAAAAAAATAACTTTTTTTCCCACCATAGAGAACAATGGAGGGAATAGAGGCAACCTGTTTGGGGGCCCATAGAATTGGACCCCTGGTCCAATGTTCTTGAAACTTGGTGGGTATCTTGGGGAGAGGCTCCATCAGCGACCCTGTGAGTTTGGAGCCTCTCCCTCAAACCCCCCTCCAGCCCCAGGATATACCCTATGTTTTCACCATTGACTTCAATGGCCCATAGGATATAATGGAGCTGAAATTGACATGCGGCTGCCTGAAAGACTCCCCGGGACGCCGGCTGGGGGCGGGGCCTGGCTCCTGAGCTCCCGGAGCTGCGCTCCTGTGCGCTCCCCCCCAAAAGACTCCCTGCTCCCCCCCACCAGCCTGCTGCCCCGCCGCCGCGTTCGCCCCCTCCCACACGACCAGCCTGCTCGCCCTTCTTCCTCCTTAGCTCCTGGCGCTCTTGCAGCCCAGGGCTGCTGGAGGAAGAAAGAGGCGGGGGGGGCTTTGGGGGGGCGGCAAAACACTCGGCGGGCCGCATAAGTGTCCTCCGCGGGCCGCATGTGGCCCGCGGGCCGTAGTTTGAGGACCCCTGGCTTAAAGCCTGGCTTTGCTAACCGGTTCTGATTCCGAGCCTTAGGTTTGCAAAGCCAAGCTTTAAAAAAATCTGATGCATAATCTGAAGGCCAAAATCACCTTCCAAGTTCCTACATGATGTTCCACCATGTTTGGTATAGTGGTTAAGTGCGCAGACTCTAATCTGGGAGAACCGGGTTTGATTCCCCACTCCTCCACTTGCACCTGCTGGTTGACCTTGGGCAAGCCATAGTTCTTGCACAGCTGTTCCTGAAAAAGAGCAGTTTCTTTTCTTTTTCTTTTGGCCCCCAAAGGGATTTTTTATTGCATTTTCTAATATCTATACTGTGGGGTTTGGGGAAGGGATACTAATTTCCTACCTCTAAATTCGATGGGAGATGGGAGAGGGCAACTAATGCACCATCAACTACTGGAATGGGGAAGGAAGACTAAGACCCTACCTCTAAACATACGAATGGATATAGGGAAGGATCAACTAGCGAAGTGACACGATCTGGTTACATAGATATATATCCTTGTCACCTAGTAGCACAAAAAATTGTTGCTGCTTATAAAATTTTAACAAAGACTGGTAGAAAAAGAAAAAGAAAAGAAAACATTAGTTAATCAAAAACTGCATTATCAACAATTATCATGGTTTTAGAGTCTTTTCTTCTTGCATTTCTTCTTTCCTCGGGGTTTGGGAGCGGCTGCTCCTTTCTCTGATTCCGAAGTGTCTGGAGAACTGTAGAGCTTAGAATTATCGCTTGATGAATCCGGTGAGTAGGATTCTTCATCTTCTTCTTCTTCCTCCTCATCAGTTTTTGGTTTCTTATCTTTCTTGTGTTGCGCTAAATTGAAATATTGGTCCACAAACTTTTTTGCCTTAGGAACAGTATCGATATTAAATTTTTTATCTTCATATTTAAAACTCAGTCCTTCTGGGAATAAACATCTGTAAGGCACTCCTTTTTTCTGTAGATGGAGAGTAAGTACCCTGCAGAGCTTCCTCCATTTCCGGATTTCAAAGGGGATATCCTTCAAGATTTTTATCTCTTCACTCTTGATTTTTAAAGGTTTCCCCTGTGTAGTTTTCAGCACCAGATCTCTGATAGACCTTCTCGTGAATTTCATGCATAGTTTATTTTTTTTAAATAAAGTCTGGATAAATCCTGTAAGCCCAGTCCATCTCCTTCAATAAATCTTCCTGTTTGTAATCCATTAATGGGGCAAGGGCCTCTGATAGATGAGCCTTTAAGTCTTCGTTCTTTTCTTCTGGCACTCCCTGGAAGCATAGAATGTACATGGATCTTTCCAGCTGGAGTTGTGTTAGTTGTGTTTTGTTGGAGGTTCTTTCTTTCTCTGCTTCATCCGCTCTTTTGTTGATACTCTCTGTCTGTTTTTCCATCTTTTTAAACGTCTTTTCAGTTACAGAGGTTCTTTTGTCCGTTTGAGTCAATTGTTTTTGCAAACTGTCCATTTTGCCATTGAGGTTAGTCATCTGTTCCATTAGGGGGCGCAATGCATTCGCCAACAGTACAGACATATCTGCTGCTACTTCCTGATTCTGGGAGGGAGTCGTTGGTAGGCTATTTCCGGCCAACGTTTTTTTCTCCAATCCCGCCTTCTGCCCTCTCCCAGCCATAATATCAACAAGAAGTATGTTTCCCAAAGCAAAGTAAAAGTTGAATTTAATCCACTTAACGTTCTTATGCAGCTTTTGATTTCGTTAGTAATCTGATGCGTTTAGGTTGACTCAGAGTTCTTTATTTGCACTTTAAAACCACCTTGCTTTAAGTGGGGGAGTCTTGAGTTTCCCCTCTCCCGCCGCTTTGCACTTAAGCGCTTCTAATTACTACCAAGGTGCTCGTGGACACTTTAAATCACCTGAGCATTGCTTAACTCACGCTTTGAAGCCTTGGAAGTCTTGTTAGAAGCATTTCAAAACTTTTGATCGTGTCCGCTTGTCCGGCAGTCATCTCTCGGCGCCATACTGCCTCTACGGTGACGGGACCTTTCAGGGGAAAAGGTGGGCCTCAATTCCTTGGCCATCGCCTTGGAAGAGGCTCTCCTCAGCTCCCCAGGCTGAGGGTCTCCCACAGAGACCCTGGGAGGGTCCGAGGACGATCTCGGACCCTTCCCATCAGCTGAGTCTCAGCTCCCTCCCATCAGAGCAAGACGGGGTGCAGCCGAGCAGCGAAACGCTTAAACCGGAAGTCCAAAAAAGAGCAATTTCTGTCAGAGTTCTCTCAGCCCTACCTACCTTACAGGGTGTCTGTTGTGGGGAGGGGAAGGGAAAGGAGTTTGTAAGCCACTCTGAGACTCCTTTGGTTAGTGAAGGGCAGGAGTATAAATCCAATCTCTTCTCTTGCCATAACTGATCTGTATTGCCCTGTCTGATGGGATTTTGATTTTTTTTAAAGGCCAGGAGCAGAGGCAAAGCACAAACCTCCAGGGACTAATGATCTGATCTACTGTGTCAAATTCCATGCTAATTGAAGGATTTACTCTGCTTATTTTGGAAGAGCCCTATACAACTCCCCCCCCCCAAGAAAACCTAGAAGAGCAAGGAAGGAACATCACCATGAGCATTTTTTCAACATAGGTAGTGTTGGTCAGACTCCAAAGGTATCAATTAAGAGATGTCCCTTCCCTCTGGCAATGCAGTGGGGATTTAAATATGAAATTATTCTTTGGCGGAAGAGATTGAGCTGTTACATAGGCTCTGACACAAAGGGTGGTTTCCCACTAAAGCTGCTGCGGGGTTGCGCCGCCGTTTGCCCCGAGATTTTTAGTCAATTTCACACCCGAAGCCGCGGGGCTGCATTTTGACCCGTGGCTCGACCGCTGTCCCCCGCAGTTTCGTAATCCTCAAAAAACAGGATTACGAAACTGCGGGGAAATCGGCTGAGCCGCGGGTCAAAATGCAGCCCCGCAGCTTCGGGTGTGAAATTGACTAAAAATCTCGGGGCAAACGACGGCGCAACCCCGCGGCAGCTTTAGTGGGAAATCACCCAGAGAGTGGAGCTCACTGGTCCATCTTAGGTTGACACCCTAGATCAGTTGGATGTTTCTGACATTATTACTATTATTATTTTGAATTGTCACAGTCAGATATTTGACTGGTAGATGGTGTTCTGCAGTTCAAGATCTAGCCCAGTTCTTGGGAATTGTGGAGGTATCCTTGCTGTCCCAAGCAACACTGTCTTCTGGAGCTGAGCTGGTGTTATTTGCTCGCCCAGAATCTCCAGGTGTTTCTTGAGACTTCTAGGCACTGCTTCAAGGACTCCAATGACAATTGGCATGATGGTCACCTTCTTCTCCAAGAGGTGCTCTAACTCTGTTCATAGGTCTTGGTATTTTGTGATCTCCAGTCTTTTCTTTTCTATTCTGATGTCTCCCAGGGTTGCAATCAGCGTTCCCTCTAAGTTGAGTTAGTGTGAGCTAGCTCACAGTTTTTTAGTCTCCGGCTCACACTTTTTTTGTCTTAGCTCAGGAAGGAGGGCTCCAGAGCAAACTAATTTATGCAGTAGCCAAATTGCTGGCTCACAACTTTAATGCCAGCAGCTCATAAAGTAAAATTTTTGCTCACAAGACTCCACAGCATAGAGGGAGCATTAGTTGCAATGTCAATGAGCCAAACCCTATTCCTCATTTTTTCTACAATTCTGATATCAGGGGTCTTATGTTCTAGGTGTTTATCCGTTTGTAATCGGAAGTCCCAAAGAATCTTCGTTTCATCGTTCTCCATGATCCTGTCTGCTTTGTGTGCCCATGAATTTCTGGCTGACGTTAAGCCATGCTCCTTGCAACGTTTCCAGTGCAACATGGCTGCAAATCTCTCGAGCATTCTTTATAGTCAGTTTGAGCAATTTTACTGTGGACACTGACTAGGTGGTTGACTGTTTCATCCTTTGACTTGCAAAGTTGACATCTGCTGTTGTCACTGGTCTTCTGAATCTTGGCTTCCATAATATTCATTTCAAGTGCCTGCTCTTGTGCAGCCAGAATGAGTCCTTCTGTTTCTTCCTTCAAATGCCCATTTTGGAGCTCCTTCCAGCTATTTTCACTATCAGTTTTGTTCTCTATGTCTTTCAAATATTGCCCATGCAAGTGCTTTTCCTTCTAGTTGTCAAACTGAGTTTTGCTTTCAATCCTTTTGTAAACTTCTTTGGTTTCTGTGGCCTGAAATAAGTCTGCCTTGTACACTTCAACTGGAAGCTTCTCTTTGCTTGGTGTAGTCATTCAGTGCTCATTTTTCTTCTTCAACTGCTTGCTTAACTTTCAGGAGACCTCTTCCACCTAATTTTCTTGGTAAGTACAGACAATCAATATCACTTCTAGGGTGTAGTGCATGATGCATTGTCATTATCGTGTGAGTTTTGCGATCTATTGTATCTAATTTCACTTGTTTCCAATCAATAATGCCAGGTGTGTATTTTAGAACTAGGACTGACCACGTATTAATTGCCTCTACCGTGCTGCCTCCACTTAATTTTGTTCACAATATCTTTTTCACTCACTGTTGCTGCTGCTGTCGCTGTTGTTGTTTACAGTCCACCTTTCTTGTTGAGACTCAAAGCAGATTACACAAGTCAAGAACAATCAACAGGATAGGACATCCTATGAACAGCACAGTTGGGTTTGGACTTCAGAAATCTAAAACAATCAAAAGCCTCAGAGCTGAAACAAAGCATGAACTTTTAAACATATATTAAGTGGTATAGAAACTACCTAGTCTGGAGCATGCTTACGGTGATAAGTAGCAATACAGCAGTGTAGGCCACAGTCCCTCTCCCTTAACCAATGCAGCTTTCTGACCATTTCATTCCAGTGCCGTTCTAATTAACTTGTGCAACCCCCTCTTAAATATTTCCATTTTGCAAAGTTTGCAGAAAGCCAGGGGAGCCTTCGTAACCTTGTCAAGCAGGCCATTCCTAAGGACACAGCAGAGAATGCAGGAGCACAGGCAGTTATCGATTTTGCCCATTTATGGGATAGTACCTGCAGCTGCGGTGGCTCAAGTGGTTAAGACGCTGAAGTGCAGGCTGTGGAAGGTCAGTAGTTCAGCAGTTTGAGACCCGGGTGCCGCATGACGGAGTGAGCTCCCGTCTCTAGTTCCAGCTCCTGCCAACCTAGCAGTTCGAAAGCAAGACATTGCAAGTAGATAAACAGGTACCACTTCGGTGGGAAGGTAACAGCGTTCCGTGCACCTTGGTGTTTAGTCATGCCACCCACATAACCACGGAAACGTCTTCAGACAGCGCTGGCTCTTTGGCTTTGAAACGGAGATGAGCACCACAACCCTAGAGTTGGATTCGACTGGCTTTTGAGCAAGGGAACCTTTACGTTTACCTTACCTGCAGACATTTCTGGGATGAGCAAAGTTGTTGTGGCAGAGCACGGGGGAGAGACAGTCCTGCAGATAAGAGGGACCAAGGCCATGAAAGAGGTAAGAGCTTCTCCCCTGCCCCACTTGACCTCTTCCTTCACAAGCACACTGCTGGGATTCAGCACAAGCAGAAAAGCGATGCCTCCTGATCAGAGCAGCTTCGAAGGTCCTCTTGGAATGGCACACGTAATAGGAGCTTACTACCCCAGTATGTTGCTTCCTTTCGATTCCTTCCCCCATATGCCATGGTACAGCAGCCGTGGTCTGTATCTAGCTAATGAATTGAAAATCCCTGAGAGGTACGCAAGCATTATCACTACTGTTGACATCAGTTAGCCAAGTTAAAGAGGATTAAAATGTGGATTAGAACCTGCTGGTTCCAAACTCCCCCGCCCCCCTTAATGCGTTCAGGCCAAGCACCATCTGCTAAGGTGGTGCTTTATCTGTCTCTTTCTCTCTCAAAAGTATCTCCCTTTACAGTGTAATGCAACCCTGAACATCAATAGCACAGAATGCCTTTTTCACAGGGGTAGAATCTAGAGAAGAAGAAGAAGAAGAGGAAGAAGAAGAAGAAGAGATTAGATCTATACCCCACACTTCACTACCTGAAGGAGTCTCAGAGCAACTTACAATCTCCTTTCCCTGCCCCTCCCCATAACAGACACCCTGTGAGGTAGGTGGGACTGAGAGAGCCCTTTCAAGAACTGCTTGTGAGAGAACAGCTCTGAGAGAACTTGTGACTGATGAAGGTCATGCCAGCAGCTGCATGTGAAGGAGTGGAGAATCAAACTGAGTTCTCTCAGATTAGAGTCCACATTTCTAACACACTACACCAAACTGGCTCTCTACACTCTCAATTGATGCAAAGAGCTCAGTGGACACAATTTCTTCACTATTGCGTTTGAAGGATGTCCCGAGATAGCTCCCCCGGCCCAACAGCTACTACATCTTTAAAATCTGCCTCCATTCCTGAGGACTGGAAGGTAGCTAATGTCACTCCCATCTTTAAAAAGGGCTCCAGGGGAGATCCAGGAAATTACAGGCCAGTCAGTCTGACATCAATACCGGGTAAGTTGGTGGAAACTGTTATTAAGGAAAGAATTAGTAGGCACATTGATGAACAAAAACTATTCAGGCAGACTCAGCATGGGTTCTGTAAGGGAAGATCTTGTCTCACTAATCTGTTAGTGCTTTTTGAGGGAGTGAACAAACATGTGGACAAGGGGGACCCAATAGATATTATTTACCTTGACTTCTGGAAAGCTTTTGATACAGTTCCTCATCAAAGGCTCCTAAGTAAGCTCAATAGTCATGGGATAAAAGGACAAGTCCTCTTGTGGATCAAAAACTGGCTTATAAATAGAAAACAGAGAGAGAGTGAGTATAAATGGGAAACTTTCTCAGTGGAGGGTGGTAAGCAGTGGGGTACCACAGGGATCAGTACTCGGTCCGATGCTTTTTAACTTGTTTATTAATGATTTGGAATTGGGAGTAAGCAGTGAAGTGGCTAAATTTGCAGATGACACGAAGTTGTTCTGGGTGGTGAAAACCAGGGAGGAGTGTGAGGCACTCCAAAGGGATCTGTCGAGGATGGGTGAGTGGGCGTCAACGTGGCAAATGGGGTTCAATGTGGCCAAGTGCAAAGTGATGCACATTGGAGCGGAAAATCCTAAATATAAATACACGTTGATAGGGTCTGAACTGGCAGAGACGGACCAAGAGAGAGATCTTGGAGTCGTAGTAGATAACTCAATAAAAATGTCTAGACAGTGTGTAGCTGCAATAAAGAAGGCCAACGCTATGCTGGGGATTATTAGGAAGGGAACTGAAAACAAATCAGCCAGTATCATCATGCCCCTGTATAAATCATTGGTGTGACCTCATTTGGAATACTGTGTACAGTTCTGGTCACCACATCTCAAAAAGGATATTATAGCATTGGAAAAAGTGCAGAGAAGGGCAACTAGAATGATAAAAGGGTTGGAACCATAGGCGTCATCTTCAGGGGGCTGGGGAGCTCAGGCCTCCCCGAAAGTACTGAGCCCCCCGAGGCAACTGGTGTCAGCCAGAGCCTTGCTACCCCCCTCCCGTCCCCCACCCCATTTTGAAAGCGGAGGGTTTTCCCCTCCGCTTTCTGAGTCTGTTTGGCTGGGCTAGGAATGGGACGGAAGTCAAGGGGTGGGGGCTTGCTTCCTCCTGGAAGCTAAGCTCCACCCACAGTTCCCAGCAGCTCGCCTGGAGAGCGGCACGTGGCGGCTGGCTTCGAGGCAGCACATGCTGCCTCTGCTTGCTGCAGCCACCAGCCTGAAGGGTAAGTAGGTGGGGGATTGTTTCAGGTGGGGTGGGGTGGGTGGGAGCCCAGGGCTGCAGCCACCCAGCCATCCTGCAAGTCCAAGCAGGGGAGCTGGGCAAGAATGGAGGGAGGGGGGCCCTTCTGTGGCCTCTGGTTGCCCCTGCCATCAGTGAGTGGCTTGCTTTCTCCTGCAGTCCAGTTTAAACTAGGCTGCAGGAGAAAACAAAACCCAGGAACCCTTGTGCTGCACGGAGCACATTGCTCCAGGATATAGAAAATCCTCGGCTCACTTTCTCCTGTAATGGGGGGGGGGGGCCTGCGCTTTCTGTCCCTCTCTCTCTTTCTGTTTCTCTTTCCCTTGAGATGTGTGAGAGCTGGAAACATTGGTGAGCTCCCCCACCCCCACTCAAGGCTGTTTCCCTTCCAGTCTGACTTTCTTCCCTAACCTCTGTCTTTCACTTCTCTCTCCCAATCTATATGTTTTTCCCCCCAGCTTCCCCCCCTCTCCCTTGCTAAAATAGCCCCAGTTAGGATTGCCAGGTACCCCCTGGCCACCTCTGGGGGATGAGGGGAGGGTGGCCCAATCCAGGTTAGGAAACTCCTGGAGATTTGGGAATGGAGTCTGGGGAGGACAGGGACCTCAGTGGGGCACAATGCCATAGAGTCCACCCTCCAGAACATCATTTTCCCCCAGGGAAACTGATCTCTTTAGAATGGCAATGAGCTGTAATTCCAGGGGATCCCCAGGTCCCACCTGGAGGCTGGCATCCCTAGCTCCAGTGCTGAAATTGGAAGCTCTGGTTCTGCTGTGTGACTTGGTGCATGCAAACCTCTGGCATTGGCTTACATTTGCCAAACCACCCAGGTGGAGGAGGGGAGGGGTGTCATTCTACCAAAATTGAGAGTGTTTGGGTTTCTCTGTGAGTTTGAGGACTGGAACTGGCACTGAAGTGAGATTGGAAAAGTTTGTGTGGCTTTTTGAAAACCCTTGTGTTACAGTAATAATTATGCTACAATACAGTTTGTTAGTCCTAAAGGTGCTACTGAGTGTTTTACTATTTTGTATGCTATGGCAGTGATATGAGAGCCAATTGAGCTGTGGGTCCATCTCATGCTACTGACAGTAGTTATACATTACACCTTGCCCAAATGGTTCTGGGCATTAAAGCGCACTTACCCTGGTGTGATGTAAAATGCTAGCAAGTCATAGCCAACTCATGGTAACCCTGTAGGATTTTCAAGGCAACAGACATTCAAAGATGATTTGCCATTGCCTGACTGTGCATCATGTCCCTGGTATTCCTTGGAGATCTCCCATCCAAATACTAGTCAGAGCTGACTCTGCTTAGCTTCCAAAATCTGATGAGATCAGGCTAACCTGAGCCATCTGTGTCCATGGCATGGTGCTGTGTGGGTGCTTCCCAGGCAATCATCTTCAACCTATTCTTGGGAGCCACAATCATTAGGAAAGAGCCATGTGATAGAAGTGTAATAATAATTTACTCATAGTTGCAAGAGCCAATAAGATTTGAGTTTGATGGGGGATTGGGCAAATTGATCTAAGGAACTGAAAGAAGAGAAAGTATTAGCAAGCTCAGTGGTTAAGGATTTGAGTAGAGCTCTTTATAGTCCAATCCTGGGAGGAAGCCCCCTTGGATAGACCTCAGTAGGATGCCTCTGTTAGACTGATGAGGAATTGTTATAGGAAGGGGATAAGCAATTAAAATATATGAGAAAGAATGTCTGAAAATGTCATACAGGTTTCTGTGGACCTTGCAATAGCATTGTAGCTAACCCCAACTAAGAAACTTCCATGCTGTTTCTATAATTTCTCAAATGTACTTCACACCAACTGTGCATCTCCATTCCTTTCTAATTCCTCTCAACTATGTACAGCTTTTTGTGTTGTGCTTCATTTGGACTGCTTTGCTTTCTCAGTTCCTAGCCCCCTTCTTTTCTATAACCATGGATCTACATCCCCTTCCTCAAGCCTTGCTGCTTGTCCCAACTCTCTAAAGTCAGACCAGTTTGGCCAGTGGCAACCGAAAATACATCTGTCTGTCCAGGAAGTTCAACTAAATGCCACTAGAGGTTTTGTCACCACTGCTGCATCACTTAATGCATTACAAAATAGGTTCATGTTCAGGCTATAATTTATGATGTTTTAGTTTGGGAAGATCTGTGTTCTTGGTCACATCAGTTGGTGCTATTTTTTTCCTGTAAACTCCTCTTCCATCCCAATGGACTCTGCTGCTCACATGTTGTCTGTCAATCCCCTCTTTATTCCACCCTTCCTCCAGTCTCCCTTCCCTTATATTGACCTCACAACAATGGCAATATCACCCAGCCTGATGAAGGGGGCTTTGACTCTTGGAAGCTTATTCCCTGAAACTCTTGTTGGTCTCTAAGCTGCTCCTGGACTCAAATCTAACTGTCCCAGTATCACCGAGTAAGTATCATGCAAAATGTAGATCTGAACATGGGTCTCTTCAATCCACACTGGTCTTCATGCCATTGGTCCATCTACTTCAGCATGGTCTGCTCTGATGCAGGTGAGCTCTACAGGCTCAGACAGAGAAAGATCCTTTCCAACAGCTGTTCTCTTTGACCTCCTCGGTTTAAACCTTTATCCTTTGGCACGCTAAACATGGTCTCTCTACCATCAGTGTCATCATTGTCTGCTCAGACTGGCAGTGGTTCTCCAGGGTTCTTTGCAGAGGATTTTGCCCATGCCGTGCTTTGTTTCTGAGCCATTGGGGCTGGGGGGGGGAGGATGCAGGCGGGCTGCTTTTATTTGTAACACAAAAGTATATTACCTCTTTCTAACAACATATGTCCATGCAAGATGTACATATGTTCACTGTAATATGTAAACAGGGCTTTTGTTTCCCTGAGTGGTGAGCAGGAAGAGAGGGAAATGGCAACAGATATGTTCTTGGTATGTACACCATCCAGGGAGAACACTTAACACTTAACTCATGTTTATGCCACACATCATTATCCTTGATTGGCATGCAGATCAGAGGCCTTTTAAAATTTCCTTTTGCCCTGTGTGCAGTCCAGAAGGAACATTGGCAAGGAATGTACACTCTATATGTGTGGTACAGTTTCAAAGGGACAACTAACTGGGATGTATAAAAGAAATGACAGGATTGCCCATTACAAACAATGGGAGAGACTTGAAGGCCCACTGGAGATAATAGGAGCCAGGAATGCCACATGGCTCTGCCTCCATAAATAGTGACAATGGCCTGTGATGTCACTGGCTCCTCCCTATGATGTCACTGGGCCTGGGTTCTTTTAAGGACCTAGCACAGCAATGCCTCTGGCCCAGCCCCAGCCCCCTGGGAAATTGGAAAGTCTACGCCCTTGGTTGGAACACCTTCCCTATGAAGAAAGGTTAAAACGCTTGGGGCTCTTTAGCTTGGAGAAATGACGGCTGAGGGGTGACATGATCGAGGTTTATAAGATTATGAATGGGATTGAGCAGGTTGAGAAAGAAGTACTTTTCTCCCTTTCTCACAATACAAGAACTCGTGGGCACTCCATGAAATTGCTGAGCAGTCGGGTTAGAACAGATAAAAGGAAATACTTCTTCACCCAAAGAGTGATTAACATATGGAATTCATTGCCACAGGAGGTGGTGGCAGCTACAAGCATGGACAGTTTCAAGAGGGAATTAGATAAGCATATGGAGCAGAAGTCCATCAGTGGCTATTAGCCACAGGGTATAGATGGGAACTCTCAGTCTGGGGCAGGTGATGCACTCTATTCTTGGTGCTGGAGGGGGCAGCAGTGGGAGGGCTTCTGGTGTCCTGGCCCCACTGCTGGACCTCCTGATGGCACCTGGTATATTTTGGCCACTGTGTGACAGAGTGTTGGACTAGATGGGCCATTGGCCTGATTCAACATTGGCTTCTCTTATGTTCTCTTATGTTTATGTTAAATATTCTGCAGGCACATATTTTATCTGAGTGGTTCATCCTCACAACCCACCCACCCATGGATTCGGTCTACGTGCTAGCCCTGCACAGGCGATGCCTTGCATTCCATTCACGCAGAGCGGAAGCCTGCCAGGCACAGGATTAGGGGGTGCAATTCATGCAATCACTGCATCGTGTCAACGGGACAACACACAGAGGATGGGAGTTTATCACCCTCGGGTTCCCTCCCTCAGGGCTCTGGTTCATGTGACCAGAATCTGTACCCACATGGAAAGTCCTTGTCTTGCTCAGTTCACATGATAAAAGTGTGCTCACAAGACTGTTGGGCATGAACAGGACATAACACAATGTCTACAGAGGATTGTAGAGGGACATACAAAGGGACTGCACGTTATACAGCAGCACTCTACATCTCTGTGAGCCTGCCTGCCTGTCTTTTCTCCTGGCCCAAATTAGAATGGATGGGACTACCAGGAAGTTGTGGGAGCAGGGACTGTAATAGCCACTAGCTACTGGGCCAGTTTTTTATGGGTATAAACCAAAAACAAAGATTTTATCGGTCATCCCACTCATTGCCTTCCATCAGCCTCTGACCTATGGATCTCCAGGAGCCTTCCAAAAGCCATCCACACTCCACCTGCGCAGGAAACTGGAGGTGCTCTAGGAAGTTTTCTATGGCATTGGGATTCAACATGAAAATAAACAGGAGGCAGCATTCCTTAGGGGCTGCTGATGTTCACATGTTCTGACTTGGGTAGCAAAAATGAGAGACCGCGTCACGGTTTGGGAAAGGGTTTGGATTCAGAGCATGGGAACAAGCGCACAGATAGAATCACTAGAACAACATGGACGTGTGTCCAGCAGCACTTGGAGACCAAGAAGATATGTGGCGCATGAGCCTTTGAAGGTCAAATTTCCCCTCCTTCGTCAAATACCAAATGACAAACGGAGCTCTGACCCTTGAAAGGTTATAACCTGGAAATCTTGTTGGTCTCTAAGGTGCTACTGACTTGGATCTAGATGTTCTACTGCAGATCAACGGGGCTGGCCTCTGGAACTTGAACAACATATACACCTCTGGTTTCTAGTCTGAATTAGGAAACCCATTGCTCTCTGCCTGAAATGCATTCTGGGACAGTCCCCTCAAGCTCCCCCTAAAAAAAACAGGGAAGGGAAAATATGGTGGGTGGAGCCAGCCATGACTGGTTCTACACTGTAAAACTTGGGAGTCCAAGGGCACTGCCATGCAATATTAACACAATATCAGTGCCACTCTTTATGAGTAGGGAAGGGAGGTGGCCGAGGAAGGTTGGCCATGCAGCCCCGTTAAACAGAGCTGGATGCAAGGGGACAAAAAGAAGGACTCGGCAAGGAAGGAAATCACTGGAGGCTCTGGATGGGAGGAAAGGAGGTCCACTGCAGGGTTGCCAACCTCCAGATCTCCCTGCACTACATTCCACTGAGGTCCCTCCCCAAACCCTGCTGTCCCCAGGCTCCACCCCCAAATCTTCAGGAATTTCCCAATCTGGAGCTGTCAGCCGTAAGGGAGGCACCACTACAGCCCGCCCCCAGCCCTTCCAGCAGTCAGCCCCTTCCTGGAAGCCCTCTGTGGCAGGTCTCCCTGCGCTGGCAGTTTTCCAGAATCCAGGTCTGCTCTGGGCACATTGCAATGCACGCCTGACACCACCTCTCTGCACTGTGCCCCTCCCTAGCTGCAATGCAGACGGGGAGGGGGGGTGCCGATCACACAATCAACGCAGAAAGCCAGAGCTGCTAGATCACACGAGCTAATGTTGATTCAGGGTGAGGCGCCTTCCCCATCCCACGGGGGGCGGGGCATTGAGGTATCTGTAGAAAATGGGAAGACTGAACATGCTCCGCTTGTGGGCAGCCTTGTTCACTGTGGCGAAGCATGCCAAATCTGGATGCGATTTACCAGCAGAATACAGAAACAGAGCCTCAAGGATATGCTGGAGCCCGCCTCGAGTGCGCACCCTTGGAAAATCCTGTTTCTGCCTCAGTGCTATGCGAAAAGAGCACATGGGGAGCGAGGAAAGCCAGTCCTCTTACATTTTAAACCCCCAGCTCTTAATCCTTTGGCCGAGCACAACCAATGACTGTTTTTCACAAAGAGGAGGGTTTCAAAGAAAGAAAACACAGAAAAGGAACGAAGAAGAATGAAGGGAGAGTAATTGCTGGCCTGTTGTCTCCGTTGGGTATTTTCTGCTGATTCAGCTGCCTGTGATTAGTGACAATGAAAGAAAAGCAAATAGGGATTTCTGCACAGCTGTTTGGAGTGGCGGGACTGACCTCCCTCGCCAGAGCTCTTTGTGCCGCAGAGCACGGTCACCTAGCAACTGGTCCAGACTCTGGAGGGGGAAGAATGGAGCAAGACTGCCCTGACTTATGGGAAGGAAGCGCCGGCAGAGGAGAAGGTGGGGGCTGACTCTATCAGGCGTTTGTCTCCCGGCCTGAAGGGCAGAAGCCGCGGCCCCTGCTGCCTTGCTCCTTCTGCGAGTGGGCTTGTTTAGCTTGGAGTGCTAAATTCCGTACTTTGGAATTTGCTTAATTTCATGTTCGTTGCATTGATAACACCGTCTAACCATCTCATCCTTTGCCGTCCCCTTCTCCTTTTACCTTCAATCTTTCCCAGCATCAGGGTCTTCTCCAGGGAGTGCTCCCTTCTCATTTGGTGGTGGCCAAAGTATTTGAGCTTCAGCTTCAGGATCTGGCCTTCCAGGGAACAGTCAGGGTTGATTTCCTCGAGGATTGACTGATCTGATCTCCTTGCAGTCCAAGGGACTCTCAAGAGTCTTCTCCAGCATCATAATTCAAAAGAATCTATCCTTTGGCGCTTGGCCTTCCTTACGGTCCAACTCTTGCAGCCATACATTACCACTGGGAATACCATCGCCTCTACTCTTTATTATGCTGTCTAGGTTTGCCATCGCTTTCCTCCCAAGGAGCAGGCGTCTTTTAATTTCATGGCTGCAGTCACCATCTGCAGTGAGCTGGGATCCCAGGAACGTGAAGTCTGTCACTGCTTCCATGACTTCCCTTCTATTTGCCAAGGAATGATGGGGCCAGATGCCATGATCTTCGTTTTTTTGATGTTGAGTTTTAAGCCAACTTTGTGCTCTCCTCTTTCGTCCTCAGCAAGAGGATCTTTAGGCCCTCTTCACTTTTTTAAATGAACATACTGTTTTAAAATACTTTTGTGCATATACACACATCTTACCTTCAGTCACTCAGTGAAGAGCCTTGTGCTGTGGGGGCAGCTGCTCTTTAAAGCAACTTTTTAAAAAAAGTACTCAACCAATCAGAGCCCCACTGGCCAACCAGAAGCCCTCCCTGGCAAAAGTGCCATCTGGCCAAGTCCTCTTTCTGAAAAACAGTTGGTGAGCTTCAGGAAAGGTTTTGGCAGGCACCACAGCAACCACGTTGGAGACCCATGATCTAGTGTTTAACATTCAAAAGTATGCAGCAGAGGAACAGATGAAGGAAGGGAGTTTCATCAGAAATGGGCCAAAACAAAGGAGACCCTGTGTATGGAGGATGATACCTGTCCTGTCTTTATTAATAGTATGAAATAGATCGTGGCTAGTGCCACTGGGCCAATATGATCCAATATGATTCATGGGTGGTGTTTCTCAGCCATGGCAGGTTTGCCAGCTCTCTCCTTCTGTTAGACTCTGCTGACCAGGGCATTCTAATACATGTTTTTGTAATCTAGTAGTTAGGCTACTGTGACATATTCTTTGTGAGGCTGCCATTGAAGACAACTTGGGAATTACAACTAATTCAGAATGGTTTCAGGATCACTTTATGGGATCCAGAAAGGGTATCTTGGCTTCAAGCAGACCACTCTTTGTATTACCAACTAACTGTGACACCAATAAGCATGCAATGATGATTTTGCCAGCTAAATACTTAACACTGGCAATTAAAAGCCCTCCAGATCCTTTCTATTAGGCACAGTTGCAAATTTCTTTGGCTCCTATTTGTTGCAGAAGAAAAAGCTATCCTAGAAGAAAAAGCAATCCCCAGTGCTTATGGGTAATTGGATGGGAAGTCCCTCAACACAATGGAAAACGGGATTTAAAAAAATGTTACATGGGCAGATTAACATCAGAATGGAAAGAAATAAGGAGCACATTTAAAAATGTGTTTCATATTTTGAACAGCAAAAGATGCCAGAAGTGGAAGAAGAAAAAAGAAAATTCCTATATAGGCAAAGCACTTAATTATTTGGCTATGGCTTTATGGTTTTCGTTTTCATTCTGACATGTACTTGTCAAAACATAAACCCCAATGATTGTGGCTGTCTAAAATCACAGAAAATCCATAGTACCAGTGAAAGTAATAACCCTGTATTAAAATTCAGCAGAAGCAGTGTCTTAAACTTTTAGCAAGCATTAAGCAACGGAGGTCGGGCTGGTTCTAATCCATGGTGAAGCCCTCTCAAGTGCACATCATTGCTAAGAGTCTAATTCTCGCCTTTGATTCTTCATTTACATGTAATCCTGCAGTCTGCCAGCCGCTGATAACATTTCTGATACGTGTACGTTAGGAGGAGAGAGAGGAAGGCCTTCTGTTATTTCACACCCATTACAGTAGAGTTCAGAAGGTGAAATTTTATGGTATAGCCCACTCTTTTCAAATTTCAGAAGCTATGCTAAGTACTTGGGCTGGTTCTTGGATGGGAGACCACCAAAGAAGGCTCTGCAGAGGAAGGCAACGGCACACCACCTCTGCTTCTCACTTGGCCTTGCTGGGGTTGCCATAAATTGGCTGTGACTAAATTGATGGCACTTACAACTAAATTGATACACACATAAACACACACAGAGTAGAGCTGTCCCAGAAAGAAAGACCGCTCAAGGAAGGCTACTCAGGTTTATGAATTCCACAAATCTGTAAACTTTCTCAACTACTTTTAAAATGTCTAGATATTTAGATTCTAGAAACTTCTCATGCCGTCTTTACAAAATAGTTCGTTTTTTAACGTTTGCATATATTTTGCCTTTCAAGCAGTGGGCAAAATTTTTCTTGGATTATTATGATTATTAATGGATCACATTTCCTTGGGATTATATTTTTACAGCACTGGGACAGCAAGATTGTTCCCTCTCTGGGTCCAAGTCAAGTTCAAGGTTTAAAGGCCTAGTTAAGGTCTGACGTATCTTAAGACAGCCATATGAACCTTCCCCCACCCCGACATGGTCAGCTGCTGAGACACTGCATGATGATCCATTGAGCTGAGAGACCCCGTTGGCTTCCACGTGAGTGGGGTCCTTTCAGCAATAGCTCCAGAGACAGGGAACAGCTTTCCCTAACAGATTCACCTTGCCTCCTCAGTCTTTACAACAGATTTTTAAAAATGTTTTTATTCAGAACTAGGAATAAGGCCCGTTGTGGAAATAAATACAACGGGCTCTAGAAAGAGGCTCTGGGAGAGTGCCGCGGCTTTGGGCACTCAGTGACAATTTGCTGTGGCAAACTCAGCAGGGTATAATGACAGAGTCCACCATTTTCTCCAGAGGAACTGATATTTGCTACCTGAAGAGCAGTAGTAATTTTGAGTGATCTCCAGCCCACCCTCAAGATTGGTAACAGTGGTTCCCCAGGAGGGAGTGGCTGGTTTGGAGGGTGGAGTCTATGGCATTGTACCTGAGGTCCCACCCCTCCTCAACACTCACCCTCTCCAGGTTCGACCCCTCAAATCTCCAGGAATTTCCCAACCTGGAGTTGATAACCCTATCTCCCTCCCAGCCAACCATCAGCCTACCTTTAGTTTTCCATCTCCTCCCCCATCCCCCCTAGAGAGCAATTGTAATTTTGAGTGATCTCCAGCCCCCACCTGGAGATTGGCAACAATGGTTCCCCATCAGGGAATGGCTGGATTGGAGGGTGGAGTCTATGGCATCGTACCTGTCTGAGGTGCCACCCCTCCTCAAACCTCACCCTCTCCAGGCTCCATCCCTCAAATCTCCAGGAGTTGCCCACCTGGAGTTGGCAACCTGATCAGGACTGGGCCCAATGAGTTTTCTCCCAAAGGCCAACATAGGTGTGGAAAGGGCCTTTTACTGACAGAGGAGAAAGTACAGGTGCCAACTTTGATTAGGGAAATACCTGGAGATTTGGGGGGTGGATCCTGTGGAGGGCAGCATTTGGGGGGGGTGTGTGTGGAAGGACTCAGCAGGGTATAATGCCATAGAGTCTACCCTCCAAAGCAACCATTTTCTCCCGGGGAACTGATCTCTGTCATCTGGAGGTTAATTGTAACAGTGGGAGATCTCCAGGTCCTACCTGGAGATTGGCACCCCTAGGGGAAAGTCAGCTGCACAGCGGGGAGTTGAAGAAAATGGTCTGATGGTTGCTGGCTCACCTCGTTAGCCAGCCAGCCAGCCAGCCATGCTGAAGCTAAGCAGGAGAGAGAGCCTTTTTCAATTTATTCTGACAGGAAAGTGGCCGTTGGGGAGGGGGTTATGGGCAGGGGAGGGGGTTATGCTGAAAGTCCTTTGTTTTTTTAGTCACAGAACCAAGCTTGGCTGCCTACCGACAGCCACTGAGGGGACAGTCCCTCACAGGAGTCAAGAGAACTGTCTTCCTCAGGAGAGAGAGCTGTCTGCCAGGGGGAGTGGGTGGGGAAGAAGAGCAGACCCAGCACCCGGCCAATGGCACGCGAGTACTCTTGAGTGGCAGCTGATGGGCCAGTGGCTGAGGGAGGGCATTTTACAGCCAATGGGAGCGCATGGAATCTTGCAAAACCAAAAGATAATTATTTATAAGGAGAGATGACTTGAAAAACTGACATCTTTTAGGCCCTAACTTCCAGTCTTTTTAACTGCAGCTGTTATTCCATTCTATTTTATGTGTGTTTCCATTTTATGGAATCCATAAACTACTTTGAAATGGTTGAAAAGCAGCCCCATAGATCCATCAATTTGACTTCTGGTCCCATTCTGACTCTCTGCTACATTGATCCCTTCTGGGCTTCCTTGCTAATTTTACCTAATTGGATAAATCTAAGGTTGCGGTCATAAGCGCCAGAAAAAACGGGACGGGGGGGGGGAGTGAGGCTGTTTCTTCCAGAGGAATTTGACCCACAGTGGCACGATCACACCTCCCTTTGAATCTGTGGACGCAGTGTGTGATCAGACGCAACTGCGGGTGAGTAATTTTTTTCTGGTGCTGTTTTCCCCCCATGCATTTAAGCGAGGGATTGATGAATAGCACTGCCGCACCGAGAGCTCCCTATGGAGTTTGCAATAATGCGCATACTGCAAAGGGGGGAGACAATGGCACAGAGTCCGGATGGCCTGACTGCAGACCATCCTGATGCCATGAGAGTGCGCTGGAGCAATCAGACATGGGAAAGTCTGTCTGTGGCCCGTCACAACCTGTTTACTGCCAGGTTTTCCCCGGTGTCTTAACTCCATTTCTACAGTGGAGCAGAATGGGTTGCCAACAGCTGCGAGGCGCTTCGCAGATGTTGTTGTCTGATCGTGCCCTTTAAATCCGCCCAGCATTCGCACCTATGTCGGGCCTAATTGTGCGTATGATCACAGCCTCAATTTGACTTGTAAACTGTGTTTCAACTTCCTTAGTCACATTGCAAGATATAGTAAACAGTGGTTCATTGGGGATCCTAAACTTCTTGGCAGCTGGCTCTGGCCCATGCATTTAACTGTCAGTGTACTGAATTTTGAAATTCCAACACGTTGAGCATGATTTGGTCAAATGTCAGCGCACATAAGAGCCAGTGGTCTCAGTGGGATCTTGCTGAATATATTTTGAACTCTCTCCCATTCTAGCTACAGTCTAGGAGTGCCTGTAGAGAACAATGGTCTTTAGACAAATAACATCCGAGCTTCCAAAAGATTCTACTATTTTACCATTATAATGTTTGAAAAGTCTTTTGATCATAAAATCAAGATAAATTGGTTCCTCTGTGTAAAATTTGGCTCAGAGAATGTACCTGCACAGCAGTGTAATCATGTTATATTTCAGAATAAGGTAATATATACATCTGCTGAGTTGTAGAAGCTCTTTTTAGGAAAGAAAATCCTTGATTTTAAAGGTTCACAAAGATATGAAATTATATTTACACATTTCAAACACATATCAAATACTTTATTCTTCTTCCATTCTGCAAGTATAGAAACAGGTAGTTGACTAGTGGAACTTTCCTAAAGGTAATTCAGTGTAGCCCAACACACATTCCAACTCTTCTGGACCCTTTTGTGGGCCCTTTAAATGTTACCCTAGAAACATGGAAGCTGTTTTTTCATAGGACCCCCTAAACAAGTGCAGTATGATTTAAATAACCTGACCACATTCCCTGATGGTTTAACTTGGTCTATGATACCTTGCAGGAGGGGAAACAGAAAGGTATTGCCTGGTTCCATCAGGTCTCGGAACCTAAGCAGAGTCAGTACTTGAAAGGGAGACCACCAAGGAAGGCTCTGCAGAGGAAGGCCACGGCAAACCACCTCTGCTTCTCACTTGCCCTGAAAGCACCTTGCTGGGGTTGCCATAAATCGGCTGTACCTTGACAGCACTTTACACACACACAATACTGCGCAGGCCTTTTTAATGAGGTAAATTTTTGATCGTAAGCTGTCAAAAATGTCCCTTTTAAAATGTTTCTATTAATTAAGATACATTAGTTTACAAGCTTACAAAATTTGAGCATTCTAATCAGGGCAAAAGAACCTTAATGATTTGAGAGACAATTCATACCACTCACTTTGAGGAAGAACCATGAGCGCCCCTCCTACCTTCTGAGTGGGATATAAGAGCTGAGTGTTCTCCACTCCTTCTTGCATCTGACGAAGGGAGCTTGACTTACGAAGGGTGGGTACACCCTGAAGATCTTGTTGGTCTCTAAAGTGCTCCTGGATTTGAATCCAGCTGATATATTCTCATATAATATACTGCAAGGCTCTCAAATGGGACCACAATTTAACCCAACTGCCAATGTCAAATGTAACCCTTCTTATGTCTTTGTAATTCAATAATACCAATTATGATGAAGAAAGGCTTTTTTAAATTAAAAAAATTGGGTTGTCTTTGCTTGCCAAGGCACTCCTAAGTAGAGTTATATCCTTTTTCATCCACGGACCTCAACAGAAGGACGTAACTCTACTTAGGACTGCGCCTGTCGTGCAACGAGGGTGATTGCTGCCCTTTAGCAGCCATCAGAACATTTCTGTTTGCTTCCACTACTCACACAGAAAGCCTTTTCCACTGCCCAGGCAAACAGCCATGCTTATACTTGCGGTTAAAAGAGGGAGGAAGAGGGAGACCCTTTTGCCATTTGATGCTCTTTCACGAGACATGGCTGGGGAGGCCACGTACCCTCCTAGGCTCCTGAACCTTGACATATGGCGGGACCAACCTCAGCAGACAGGCCTTCCCGGCTGACCAAAGAGCAGCTGAGCATTAAAGGGCAGGTGGCAATGGCAAGGGCAAACCAGAGTGATGCGGGATCCTACTGCCCAGTTCTCCTCCGCTGCCCTACAGGCAGACTGGCTGCATAATGACTCCTACGGAGCCAATGCCACTCATTATTTTCATTGTTCTTCACAGAGCTGCCAAGCTGCCTGTGACCTTTGGTGCCATTCCAGCTGCTTTATGTGTGCGCCCACTCCCCTGCCAGTTTTCCATGTACATAACACAAATCTTCCACCTCCTCCCATCAGATTTTGTATTAGTTTCCATTTTTTTCAAAACAAGGCATGGAAGAAGAGCCATCGTCAAGGGGGACATGATCCGTTAACCGGCACTGCTGCTCAAAACCGGTCCCACCATTTTGACCCAAACAGCCTTCTATTTGTGTTTCTTTCTGTTCAGCGTAGTTCTGACCTAGGGAATCCACGAAACATTCAGAGATCATAAAAGCCATGTTTCTCTCAGCCGGAGACATTTTTAAAACGCTGGATGTACTGCGCTGAGGCCTCCCCTGGCAAGGCTCTGGATACTTGTATAACTAGACTAGAACCCAGAGGATCCACGCTCTCTGCCAATCACAGGAGCCAGAATTAACTTCTGAACCTCCAAAGGCCATAAATATACCTCTTCAGCAACCAAATCAGATGCATCAGACAAAAAAAAAGCAAAAAGCCAACTACTGTATGCTTGAGAGAACAGAAATTGCCCTTCTGGTGCATAAAATACACCACAATCCTGGTGCTATTCAGAGATGGTTTTAAATGACTTGTATTTTATTATGTGTAAATCGTATACTGTGTGTCAGTTTTTGGAAGCCACCCTGAGCCTGTCTTGGCGGGGAGGGCAGGGTAAAAGTTAAAACAATAAATAAATAAATAAATAAAAATATCGCTTCCCCCCTTATAGTCCAGCCTGCCACATGCTTCTAACTTTTTAATACTTTTAAGTCTGGAAACTGTTACCTTAAGCTGCCAGTGGTAAGTTTTTATGGTCTCAGTTGGGCTGAGCTTTTTTAATTGTGGGTTTTAATTGACATCTTTATTAAAATTCTGTAAGGTGCCTCGGGCAGGTTCCTGAACAGGCACCATATAAACATTCTAAATAAATAAATAGAGAGATAGATATCTCCAGGGAGCGAATGCCATAGATGGGGCCACCACAGAAAAAGCCCTTGCCTTTGCCACTACCACTCACCTAACCTTTGAAGGCAAGGGGACCCAGAGAAGGGTCTCTGAGGGTGATTTCAAAAAGCAAACATGGCTCAGTGACAGAGCACGGGGTTTGCATGCAGAAAGCCCCAGGTGCAATCCTTGACGTCCCTAGTCCAATGCAACAAGAGCTTGAACATTTCTTTCTCTGCCTTAAGCCTATGAAGAGCTGCTGCCAATCAACACAGACAAAGCAGGAACCAGCACTGGCCCACTGGTCTGACTTGACATAAGGCAAATATATACATTGTCCAGGGTCAGCCAGGCACCTGGGGCAAGAGTCAATAAGCACAGTCCAAACACTGTCCAGGGTCAAAGTACAGCTAGTCAAAAGTCCAAGTGTCAAGCCAGAAGGGCAAAATCCAAAGAGCACAAGCCAGGTCACAGTTTAGAAGGTCAAAGTGCACAGCCGTCTACAGAACAGACTCACAAGGACTGTGGACAAGTTGCTTCTGTGTTGGCTCTCCCTTTTCTGGCTGCTTTTATCTGGAGTCACTTAAGACCCGGTGCAACTCGTCAACCTGCTGGTTTGTCCAGGGACCGGTGCCGGTCTTCAACGGCTCAGCAGCCAACAGGGCTGTCAGCTCTGATCCTGCAGCGACTTCAGCTCACAGGCAGAGGTTGACCAGTGCTGAGCTGCCAAGTGCACAAACTATGGCACCGCTCCTGCGCCTCCCTCTGGGCCCGCCGTCTCCAGAGTTCCAAGGGCCCTGGTGACCCCGGGGGTGAGGCTGGTGGCTGCAGGGCCTCTGCTTCAGCTTCAGGTCCGAGGCTGCAGGGCTGGGGGGTGGGGCATGCTGACTTCAGCCTGAGACTTCCTGTCTGCTCTTGATGGAGTCTCCACCTGGCCTGGTGGGTCTTCTTCCTGCAGGATGCATGGCCTGGGGCCAACTTCCTTCATCTCATCCGAGGAGGAGGTGCTGGCAGGCAGACTCACGGCATATATTAACCTATAGGGGGGCCCAACATGGTCATCACCCTTCCTGGCACCAGCCGAGTATTTTTAGGAAGCGGTTGGGGCTGTTGTCTAGCAGGGCTTCTGACTGGCTTTAGCAGCTGCTGCTGCCAACACAGCACAATTGATATAATTGATGTAGTTGCTTTAATGGATGTAGTTGTTCATTGTTGTAAACTGCTGTGAGCTCTTAGCCAAAGAGAATTGCTATAAAAATGAAATAAATAAATAAGCACAAGGATCTTCCCAGTGTGACTGAATGTAAGCTATGGTTATGCAAGGAAAAACATTTGGACGCCATGTTCATTTTAAAAGGCACCCTGTTAAATGCAGCGTCTGCCTGCCATGCTGAAGAGTTACTCCTAGAGTTATGCCTGATCTCACAGACATTTTGTGGTCGTCTCCACCACCCATGGCAGACATTTTGTGCTTGCACCCACCATCCTGTGTCAGAATTCAAAAGGTGCTCACAGGCTTAAAAATAGGGTTGCCGGACCCCAGGCGAGAGTGGGGGGAACCCTCACCCCAACAGCCATGACCCAACGTGATGTCCCTACTTGGTGATATCACACGGAAGTGATGTCATCACGCCAGGGGTGTCGGACAGCAATGGTCTGGTATTCTGGGCAAAACTCTGGAAGCCACAGGTTCATTTGTGGTTCTGGCCATGACCCGAAACACCAGTTCATGCACCTGGGTTGGGATGTGCTCTTCCTCAACTTCATCTTTCTCTCTCTGCTGGAGCGATCTCACTTCACACATCACCTAAGCAGAGGGGACAAAGTCTCCTCTGCAGATGCTAAAAACAACCCAGCCTTGCCACACGTTGGCATCTGCTCCCCAGGTAAGGATCTGGGTTCCCCTGTCACCTGCCAGATTCAATTCCCATACAGGCAAAGACTGCTTTAGGGAAACATTTTAGCAAGACTAAAAATTCTCTGGTGAGTAAGACCACAAATGTCCTGACACGTGAATGCATATGTAACTTCACTGAAAAGACAATTCACATTTAGAAGAAACAGAAGCACAGGAATAAAAGAAAAGCCAGGGAGCACGGCTAGTGCCTCCTTTCTCGGGAGGTCCATAACCAGCTGATAGAGCTACCTTAAAAAAACTGTATTGTTTTCATTCTTAGAAAATGTGGTCAAATGTCCCATGATGCCGTTGCTTTAAAATCCTAGAGCCACAACTGGCGGGTGGGGATGGGGTTAGTGGGTGGAGCTGGTTGTGGCATCACCTGTGGATATTTTTAAATCAAGGGGGACACATTTCTATCAACAAAATCTTTATCACAGACAAGTTCCATTACATAAAATATGCAGATTTTAAAATAATTCTCACATGCCTTGACTGGCAATGAAACTGGGCATTTGGCAGCCGGGTACAACAAGACAGCTGATCCAGGCAACAATTTGCCTGTTTGTGGGCCGCGGGACTTCCTGCCAAGGTTCTCTAGAAGTCTGTGAGAATCAGGGATGGAGGACCTTGACCCAGGAAATCCTGGTAGAAAGACCCAGATGGCCTTCTTCCCTACATCACTATGGGTACCTTCTAGAAGACGGAGCTGTTTGACTCACAGCTGAGTGCTAGGGATGCCAGCCTCCAGGTGGAACCTGGTGATTCCCCCAGAATTACAGCTCTTTCCAGGCTACAGAGATCGGTTCCCCTGGAGAAAATGGATGTTTTTGAAGGGTGGACTAGTCCCTGGCATCGTACCCTCGGAGGCCCCTGTCCTCCCCAGGCTCCATCCCCAAATCTCCAGGAGTTTCCCATCCTGGATCTGGCAACCCTGCCCCCCTCGCCTGCCAGGGGGCACCTGGCAACCCTAAGATATCACTGCTAGTGGTCAGAGGGTGGTACTGCACCTCTTAGCTTAGTGGCAGGTGACACAAGATGGATTCTTCTACTTGGTCCTACAAAAATCTCCTGCCTCGGGAGCAGTTCCTTCTCCTGCATAACTGGGATGGATCCAGCCATCCTCCAAAGAGCCTACTTCTAGTCTAAGGAGATGTCCTCCAATTTAAGTGGCTTTGGAAAAGCCACCTACATTGGAGGAAGGCTCTTTAGGCTGGAAGAGGGTTTCAACCTTTACTCAACTAGAGTGGGAGGATTGGGATAGGCTACATTCCACTGGCTTAGGAGGCAATAAGAAAGGCATAGGCAAATTCCTGTAGGGTAGGTCTGTCCACGGCTATTAGGCATGATTCATTTATTCCCGAAATTAAAAACTCTGGATCCTGCCTTTCTCTCCATAAGAACTCGAGGCAGTGTAGTAAAGTCACGCCATGTAACCTAACATCAAGCATCAGTCCATGGTGTTGCAACCCAACTGGGCACCCTAAAAGAGCAGAATTATTATAAGACAAAAACAAAAAAACACAGCAAGCAAACAAACCAGCTTAGTCAGAGCAATTTATGATGCCTAGCAGTCATCAGCAGCTTACCTCCAAAATTCTGCATTACAAGATTTCCTGAATGCTGGGAAACTATTCCAGAAAGATTGGTTAGCCACTAAAAAGGGCCAGGACTAGACTGTGGCCAATCCACCTGCACAAGTAGAATAGGTAAGTGGAGCCTCCAGGTTCAGAGGCAGTTTATCTCTGAATACCAGTTGGTGGAAGACAAACATCTGGGGGAAATGTTCACTGTCTTCCCTCCGTATGGGCTTCCCTGAAGGCATCTGACTAGCCATTGTTGGAAACAGATGCTGAACTAGATGGATGCAGGGTGAGTCCTCTTAGTGAAGACAGATCTGCCTCTTCCTACATCCCAGGCTCTGTGACTAGGCTGCTTGTTACCTGCTGGCTACCAGACTGCCAGCAATAACACTGCCAAATTCTACAAAAATGGGCAAAAAATATCAAAAATTATATAAGGCAAGGATCAAAAGAACTATTTTGGCATTCTCAACCTCACACCCAAAATCTTGATGTAACTGAAATTTTGCATCAATTTAGGAAGTCTGCAGACACCCCTACACAACCCAACTGTTGGTTCTCATGCATATCACTGCGTTTTCAAAACTCCCTTGAAATTCTTGAGATATTTTGTCAGATTTGCATCAGATTCTCTCTTGAGGCAACGTGGGGTGGAAAGTTTCTACCTAATATGGTTCACCTTGTTACCTTAAGGTAAACCATATTAGATACACCGTGTCACTATCACGGCTAATCCAATCACGCTTGCTATCGTCCTTTGCCTGCATCTGAAATCACTCCACTCTCCAAGATATAAGGGCAGATGGGCTCCCATCCCAGCCATATCT
>JAPDNY010000642.1:0-28974 GCA_029375565.1 Gekko gecko
GGTCTCTTAAGATGCTACTTGACTCCAGTTCAGCTTTCCTAATACACAGGCATTCTGTTCACGCTCGCTCTGATTGGACCTTTGAGTCACGTGGCTGGGTCTTGCATTCCTTTGCTCTCTGCATCCTACAGAGACATATGGATATATGTTCTCTTTTGCCTCACGTGACCTTTTGGACTGACTTTGTAAAATGATCTCCCCCGCCTTCTCTCTATATTCATCTCCAGTGATCGCTTCATGCATTAGCTGAAGTGTGTTTGTGCCCGTGGAGGTTAGTTGCACTTTAAGACAGGGTTCCCCAACGTGTTGCCCATGAGCGCCATGGCACCCCCCCCCCAGACACCTTTCCTGATACACGAGTGTTCTATGAAGTGGGAGGGGCTTTTGCCGGAAAGCCTTCTGATTGGCCATTGGTAGATTTGATGGACTGTGCAGAGTTTTAGAAATGTTGCTTCGGCAGCAGCTGCCGCTACAGCACTAGGATCTTCACTGAGAGCCAGTTTGGTGTAGTGGTTAAGTGCGCGGACTCTGATCTGGGAGAACCGGGTTTGATTCCCCACTCCTCCACTTGCACTTGCTGATGTGACTTTGGGTCAGTCACAAGCTTTGGCACAGCTGTTCTCTCAAGGACAGTTTCTGTCAGAAGTTCTCTCAGCCCCACCTCCCTCACAGGGTGTCTGTGGTGGGGAGGGGAAGGGAAAGGAGCTTGTAAGACGCTCTGAGACTCCTCTGGGTAGTGAAGGGCGGGGTATAAATCCAATCTCTTCTTCTTCTTCTACCTCACAGGGTGTCTGTTGCAGAGAAGGGAAGGGAAAGGAGTTTGTAAGCCGCTCTGAGACTCCTTTGGGTAGTAAAGGGCGGGGTGTAAATCCAATCTCTTCTTTTTCTTCTTCTACCTCACAGGGCGTCTGTTGTGGGGAGGGGAAGGGAAGGGAATTTGTAAGCTGCCCTGAGACACCTTTGGGTAGTGAAGGGCAGGGTATAAATCCAATCTCTTCTTCTCCTCCTACCTCACAGGGTGTCTGTTGTTGAGAGGGGAAGGGAAAGAGGTTTGTAAGCCGCTCTGAGACACCTTTGGGTAGTGAAGGGCGGGATATAAATCCAATCTCCTCCTCCTCCTCCTCACTGCATGACTGAGGGCAAGACAGTAGCCATTTTGTGGCAGCCATTTTGTACCCGTGCCCACCGCACTGTGTTAGAATTCCAAAGGTGCCCACAGGTTCAAAAAGGTTGGGGAGCCCCTGCTTTAAGGTGTCACCACCAAACTCTGCTGCAAGAGAGGAGTGTGTCCTCCCTTCTGGAATCCGGCTTTCATCCGGGATGCCTGGGCCACCCGCTGGGGATATATGGCCATGATCCCCCTGCGCTGCTCCTTACCTGTGGAGTTCCAGCTGGTAATGCACCGTGTCGGCGATGGCCTGGGCATCGGCTGCCGATCCGGAGAGCGCGCAGTAGATCCGGTCATGGAGGCGCTCCAGCTTGTTGAAGAAACGGTTCACCACGGACTCCCTGGAGAGGAGATGGAGACTTAGAAAGGGGTGTGTGTGAGAGACGGAGGGAGAGAGACAGGGAGAGGGAGTGTGTCAAGACTGACACCCCCTCCTCTAGAAGAAGGATATTGGATTTATACCCCACGCTTCACTACCTGAAGGAGTCTCAGAGGGGCTTACAATCTCCTTTCCCTTCCCCTCCCCACAACAGACACCCTGTGAGGTAGAAGAAGAAGAAGAAGAAGAGATTGGATTTATACCCCGCCCTTCACTACCCAGAGGAGTCTCAGAGAGCAGCTTACAATCTCCTTTCCCTTCCCCTCCCCACAACAGACACCCTGTGAGGTAGGCAGGGCTGAGAGAGCTCTTCCGAGAACTGCTCTTGAGAGAAGAAGAGGACGAGAGGAGGAGGAGGAGGAGGAGGAGGAGGAGATTGGATTTATACCCCGCCCTTCACTACCCAAAGGTGTCTCAAAGTGGCTTACAAACTCCCTTCCCTTCCCCTCCCCAAAACAGGCACCCTGTGAGGTAGGTGGGGCTGAGAGAGCTCTGACAGAAATGGCTCTTTTTTCAAGAACAGCTCTTATCAGAACTACAGCTTGCCCAAGGTCATCCAGCCAGGTGCAAGTGGAGGAGCGGGGGAATCAAACCCGGTTCTCCCAGATTAGAGTCCGTGCACTTCACCACTACACCAAACTGGCTCTCTGGAGAGCCAGCTCTGAAAAACTTGTGACTGACTCAAGGTCATACTGGCAGCTGCATGCAGAGGAGTGGGGAATCAAACCCGGTTCTCCCATATTAGAGTCCATGCACTTAACCACTACACCAAATTGGCTCTCTGGAGAGCCAGCTCTGAAAGAACTTGTGACTGACTCAAGGTCACGCCGGCAGCTGCATGCGGAGGAGGGAGGAACCAAACCCGGTTCTCCCGGTTTAGAGCCCGCGTTCCCAACCACTACACCAAACTGGCTCCAGAAAAGGAAGCCTGAAAGTTTCCCACCTCCTCAGGATCGTCTGCTCTCACAAGCACAGGCCGGTGTCTCCACACCCCGAAGAGGGCAGCGGCCAGGGCCCAAGACATCTGGGGGCCCCCCACTGCCAGTGACCCCCCCAACCGCACACCTCCCCTGCCAACTGTCCAGAGTCACTGAGGAAGGGCAAGTGGGTGCGGTGTGCCAGGGTGGCACGACCAGGTGCTAAATGGCCAGTGCTGGCAGGGAAAAGGTGGGCTGGCAACTGAGCCTGGACGGTGAGAAGACTTGCAAGTGGGGGAAGGACGCATGGGGAGAATACAGGTGGTGGGTATGAATAGGAGGGCATGAGGAGGGACCTGGGGCTTAGCTGAGGGGGGACACTGTCTACCAGGGGGGGCCCAAAAGCTGGAACCAGCCTTGCCTCCATGTTCAACCCCAGATATCAATCCTGTAAAGGACGTCCTAAATTTCCCATGCGTTGGGCACCGGTTTAATGCTTTGCCTTTGCTAAAAGAAACGCCTGGCCTGTTGGACTCGAGACTATGCCAGTTCCTTATGATCAGACGGTAATCAGACCATTACCAAGCTTGTAGCTAAATTCTGTGCAGCTTGTCACTGTATCCGCAAAGAAAAGATGATTTGACCTCTTAAAGCTTTTAGACCACGGTTTTTATATTCGTATTTTAACAAATTGTTTATATAGGTCATGCACGATGTTCCTGATTTGCTGGCTTGGCGCCATAAAAAATAAAATATCAATTGATATTGATTGATGGGTTTAATGCTCACCCTGCAGAGACCCGGGAGTCTGACCCCACTACAACCCCTCCGTCGAACTCCACAGCCATGATGGTTGTCTGCAGGAGAAATAATCGGAAGGGAAGAGGGGTGGGAGAGAGAGAGAGAGAGAGGGATGCTGAGAAACATCACAGCACACCCAAGCAAAGATTCCCGCTGTAATAGAGACAAAAGGCCCCGCCTGGGTGCTGGGAGGATGTCACTCCCCCTATAGATTGTGGCCCTAGATAGAAATTGAACTAAAAATTGTGTAAACCGCTCAGAGACCCCTCAGGGTTAGAGCGGTATGTAAGTTGAAAGTATAAATAAATAAATATAAATAAATTCCCTCTGGGCCGCCTCCTAACCCAAACTCCATATTTGCCTTAAAATAATCACTTATATCGCCCTACTTCTTGGGACCCTGCGACTGACCAGAGCTACCCAAGTTTTGTACCCCTAATTCCACCCTCTTGGTATTTGTGGGGGAAGAGCAAGGCCCTCTGGAAGGTAGAGGACTCATCCTTCTTGTACTGGAAAGGCCTTTTGCCCAATTGATGGCCGGCTAATCAAGCAAAACCTTAGACTTCTCATCTTGCCACGCACAGATCACAACAAGGTTAGGTTACTGCTGTTTTCTTTACAGGGGGATGCCTTTGAAGACTGCTCAGAAACTTCGAAGTCAACCACAAATGAATGTACAGCGTATGTGATAAGTATGACACTTAAAGGCAGCGTTCCAACAAAGTGATCAGCTTTAATGGTAGTGATTCAACAGATCAGAACAGACAACACAACATAGAGTAACAGGCTCTTATTTAAACAGTGTGGGCTAGCATAGCCACGCCCACATCAGTGGTAATAACCAATAGCATTGCTTAGATAAGGTCCAATCAGTTTGCTTCCCTCCAGTACAATCCTTGTATCCTGATTGGCCTGCTATGCAGAGTAGCCAATCAGGTATTGCCATTCTAGATACCAGCCTGTCAATGGGGATGAAATCAAGCTCGGGACATAACAATATGCAAGTATGCAAACCATCCCCCCAAAATAACACTGTACACATAAAGTGTTAGACAACAAATTGTGTCCTTAAAATGAATTACTGTTTTCTTTTACAGTCCTTTTTCACAGAAGTTATTGATCACTCCAGCGGGAGAGCTGAATTGAAGCAAAATAGACAGCAAGGTCAGAGTTCACTTCTAGAGCTTTTGGGGCTCCACCATTGAGACGGCGGCCTGAAGAAGTCAGAAGAAATGGACGACAAACCTAGTCAATCCGTAGCTGCCTCATTTGTTACTGTCTTCAGAGACAAAAAGGGAGTGATCAATGACTTCTGTGGAAAAGGACTGTAAAGAAAATACTAATTCATTTCAAGGAAACAATCTGTTGTCTAACACTTTATGTGTACAGTGTTGGTTTTTTTGGTGGTTTGCATACTTGCATACACTGTGCATTCATTTGGGGTTGACTCTGAAGTTTCTGAGCAGTCTTCAAGGGCACTTGTTTTGGTGTTATTGTTTCACTGGTTTGCATTCTCAGAAACTTCAGCTGGCCCACAATACTGTAGCAAGACTATTAATAATGAACAGCCCTCTGACCACAAACCTACTTTGGCTTCCTGTTTGTTTCTGGGCCTAAGGCAACAGAAAGGCAGCATGTTTCCAGATGAACCCGCCTGTCTACTGAGACCTTCCTCAGATGTCCTATTCTGGCCTCCGTTCCCCTTTCCAGGACAGGTGGGTGATGGCCAGGAACAGGGCCTTTTCCGTGGTGGCTCCACATCTCTGGAACACCCTCCCCAGTGAGGTTTTTAGTACCCTCAGCAGTGATGTTCCAGTGTCAAGAGAGGGCACATATTTACAGCAGATGCTTTGGTGGAAATGTACATCTGTTTTTAATTAACGTGCTTATTTGTTTTGAATTTTTGTTTTATTGTCAGCTGCTTTTGGTAACAGATTCAGGTAGGGTTTCGAAGTACTTACCACGTGTGGGCGGGGGAAACATGCTCCCCGGCCGGACCATTCCTCCCTGTAACACACCATGCCGTCACCAGGAAGTGACGCCAGGCGATGCTCTGGCAATGGGGCTGAAAACCTCGATGGTACCATCGAGTTTCCAGCCGCATTGCCAGAGCGTCACCTGGCGTCACTTCCTGGTGACGGCATCGTGCGGCGTGTCTTTCCTTGCCCCGTGGATGGTCCTGCCAGGACGTATCCATCCCCCGCCGGCACGAGGTAAGTATTTGGGAAGCCTAGATTCAGGTGGTGTCGCCATGTTGGTCTGAAGCAGCCGAACAAACTTTGAGTCCAGAGTCTCCTCGAAGACCAACAAAGGTTAATTCTGGGTATAAGCCTCCGTGTGCATTCACACTTCTTCAAGTGTGTGTGCACATGATGGTATATCACTCCTGACAAACCAGCAAAGTTTTATCCTGAATTATCAAATGATTGTTGGAAGTGTCAAAAAGTGTTGGTTCTTTTTTCACGTGTGGTGGACATGCAGTAGAGTTAAAAATATTGGTCTGAGGTTCACGAATGGTTACCAAAAATGCTAAAATGTAATATAACTTATGTACCAGAGTTGTTTTTATTGAATATAATGCCAGAAAATTGTAAAAAGTAAAAAGCACATGTAATGACAGCTGCAAGAATATTATATGCCAAATATTGGAGGAAAGTTGAGGTACCTTCAAAAGAAGAAATTATGGGGGGGATTTGAAACGGCAGAAATGGACAAACTTACTTTAATTTTGAAAGGACAAACTGAAGAAAACTTTGAAAATACATGTTCAAGATTTTACAACTGGATGGAAGAAACCAATAAATTAACTTTGTGGGACATACAACAGAAATACAAGGAAATAAGAACTGTCATTTGTTTTGTTTTTTTTAATTACAAAGATATATTTTAAAATACAAGGTGGAAAAAAACTGAAAAATACAATTTGGTAACATATATGGTATTTTAACAGAAAAATTTATATTGCAAACAGAACCCCCCTTCTTGTTGTATGTATGTATGTTTATTTGTTTTCATGTTCTGTCTTGTCTTATTTATTTTTTAAAGTATGTGTGCACATGAGAGCTTCTACCCAGAATTAAATTTTGTTGGTCTTAAAGGGGCACTGGACTCCCTCTTTGTTCTGCTTTTGGTAATGGCATTCAGAACAGTAGGATGCTGGTATGCTCTGCAGGAGCATAGCCAAAAGGGCTAGCTTTCGGCTTCGCTCCTGTGGAGTGCTGGGGGTTGGACTAGATGGCCTGCAAGGTCCCTTCCAACTCTAACATTCTATGATTCTCTGGTAGCCCTTGCCTGGATAGCCTGGGCTAGTCTGATCTTATCAAATCTTGGAAGCTAAGCAGGGTCTGTCCTGGTCAGTATTTGGAAGGGAGACCACCAGGGAAGTCTTGGGTCAATACACAGAGACAGGCAATGGGCAAACCAGTAATCTTGTGACCATCAGATAGGAGACTGGTGGGAGAAACATTAGGGTGAAACAGTGAAGGCACAGCAGAGTTTAGCCCCAGAACCTGTTTTCAGTGCTAGAATTGCACCCCGATTGGAGAAATAAAACATATACCAATCGTGACTCCTTGGGATGCCTCAGAGGTGGTCAAAATCCTTTTCTCATGCTCATGAGAAACTCCAGGGGTTCTCTGTTTCCCCAGCCCACTGGAACTGTGGGGCAGAGTCGGCAGGATGGAGGTCAGTGGGGATCAGGTAGCCTTGACCCTCAGCACCTCTTTTACTATTTGGCAGTGGGGAAAACATTGAGCCCCCTCGTCTGCCAAAGATCTGGGATTGTGCGCACATGTTGATATTTGCATCTCTGTGCAGAGACAGATGTGTTGAAGCGTTTCGGCCTCTTCAGGATGTCCAAGGATCATATTTAAACAGCTGCCTCTTTCTGCCCTCACGAGACACCCAGGGGGTGATGAGTAACACGAAGACGTCCGCGCCAGTTACGTTTAACGTGGGAGCTTAAAAATAAAACACCCCTCAGAAACAGAGCAGCAGAATTAAGCAAGGTAAAATAGCAGCCAACCAAAATAACTCCTCAAAACATCCTCTTGAGGGAAGATATTCCCTACCCCCCCCCCCCAACCTTTCCTAAGCATCTTAAATTGCTTCCCGGAGGGGAAGACGGAGGGTGGCAAGAGGGGGACCTCCCTGGGAAGGGAATTCTGTGACTGGGAGACCACTGAGGAAAAAGTCTTTGCCCTTTTGTGGCTGGCATCCAGTCTCTGAACCCTGGAGTGAAGCATTGGAGGAAGAACAAGTCACGTGGGTAAGTTCATACTAAGACAGCCCTTTAAGACCCCTGGAAACAGGTTCACACGGGCCCAGTCGAAGGCTGCAACATCAAGGGATAGTTTGCACATGCAAATTAAGCCTTTGAATAATGCAGCACAAAGTTTCCTCTCCCCCCCCGCCCCCCCGTGAGGCTTCCTAGTGGGGTCTGTCAACACATTCAGCTGCCAGCACTTGGGTGTTTGGGGGATCAAGTGCCCAGTGTTCCACGCAAAGTCTTCTGTATGTGTGAACAAGCCCTTATGCCCTCATAAGAGAGAACATAAGAACATAAGAGAAGCCCATGTTGAATCAGGCCAATGGCCCATCTAGTCCAACACTCTGTCACACAGCCAAATGGCCAAAATATACCAGGTGCCATCAGGAGGTCCAGCAGTGGGGCCAGGACACTAGAAGCCCTCCCACTGCTGGCCCCTGCAGCACCAAGAATAGAGTGCATCACCAGCCCCAGACTGAGAGTTCCCATCTATACCCTGTGGCTCATAGCCACTGATGGACTTCTGCTCCATATGCTTATCTAATTCCCTCTTGAAACTGTCCATGCTCGTAGCTGCCACCACCTCCTGTGGCAGTGAATTCCATATGTTAATCACTCTTTGGGTGAAGAAAATATTTACCTTCTCCCTCAATATCTACCTTCTCCCTTTCCGAGTCGGTAGGTGAGACTTGGCATATCTGTAGCCTACCTTCAATTAATCACGGGGGAAATCTGAATTCGTAAAATTGAGGGGGGAGGTCACAAAACCTGCCAATATTTGGGGACAAATCAGTGGATTTTCAACCCTTTCCCACACAGGGGTTTTTAATGGAGAAAAGCACCGTAAGTATTAATCTACAAATCAAGGGTTATTTCCCTTCAGATTACACCCTAAACGTTTAAATTTCCTTCCAAGCAATGGTTGGGGATGGAGTGAGGTGTAAACCAGCCCAGATAGACACGACCTCCCCCTTTGGTGCAGTGGTCAGGCCTGAACTATTGAAACTTAGGTTTGGATCTCCAGGCAGAAGTCAGCCGGACTGACTTGGGGCAGTAAAGCAGGTCCCTAGAGAGGCAGCAGACACATGTTCTAAATACATAAAAAGCAAACGTCTCAGCCGAGCCTCCCTTACTGGGCTGTTGGGAGACAGATTCAGGTGTCTTGAATCATAGAATCATAGAGTTGGAAGGGACCTCCAGAGTCATCTAGTCCAACCCCCTGCACAGTGCAGGGAATTCATAAATAACTCCCCCTCCACCAGGGTTCCCTCTAAGCTGAGTTAGTGTGAGCTAGCTCACAGTTTTTTAGCCTCTGGCTCACATGTTTTTGTCCTAGCTCAGGAAGGGATGGCTCCAGAGTAGCCAAATCACTCACTCACAACTTTAATGCCAGTAGCTCACAAAGTGGAATTTTTGCTCACAGGACTCCACAGCTTAGAGGGAACATTGCTCTCCACACCTCCAGTGACTCCTTTTACATGCCAGGAAGATGGCAAAAAAACTCTCCAGGATCTCCGGCCAAACTGGCCTGGAGGAAAAGTGCTTCCTGACCCCAAAGTGGCAATCAGCATTTCCCTGGGCGTGTAAAAAGGGCCACGAGAACTAAGCCCCGAGGCAACCCTTCCTGCCCTCCCTCTCATGGTCTGCCCAAGGTCACAGGATCTGCATTGCTGTCAGATGGCCATCGAGCCTCTCTTTGAAAACCTCCCAAGAAGGAGAGCCCCCTCACCTCCCGAGGAAGCCTGTTCCACTGAGGAACCGCTCTCACTGTCAGGAAGAAGTTTGCTTGCTCACAAAAGCTTATACCTAGAATAAAACTTGGTTGTTCTTAAAGGTGCCTGACCAGACTCAAACTTTGCTCTGGGCTGTTGTGAGATGGGGGGGGGACCGTGTATGCCACCCCGACGGGAAAATGCGCTAATGACCAGAGCGTTGAATTGCCTCTCCAAAGGGGGGAAACTGGCCTACATACTAATAAACACCCGTGTCTTGCTGCGTTAACCCACGGGTCCTTCGCTAGATCATATAGTTTCAGGCCCATTCCCGTCCTTGCCAGAATAAAATTTGCAAATGGGATTTGAATAATAATTCAGATTATGTTTGCAGACTGTGGAATGCTGTTGCTTGCGGCGCAAAATGTTGTGGGTCCCCATGGATTTTGCCCCTTCGGGGAATGCGGCCTAGCAGATAGAACCTTGGAACGGGGAAATTGGCAAACGAAGTTTGGCCTCTGCTGTGGAATCACCATCTAGTCGGGGGGGGGCAAGTCACTCTCTCAGCCTCAGTTGCCCCTCTGTAGAACGGGATTATCAGGGGCTGATCAGACATGGAGGAGGAGGAGGAGGAGGAGGAGGAGGAGGAGGAGGAGGAGGAGAAGGAGAAGGAGAAGGAGAAGGAGAAGGAGAAGGAGAAGGAGAAGGAGAAGGAGAAGGAGAAGGAGAAGGAGAAGAAGGAGAAGAAGAAGAAGAAGAAGAAGAAGAAGAGGAGGAGGAGGAGGAGGAGGAGACTGGATATATATCCTGCACTTCATTACCCGAAGGAGTCTCAAAGCAGCTTACAATCTCCTTTCCCTTCCCCTCCCCACAACAGACACCCTGTGAGGTAGGCGGGGCGGATGCTGGTGAGAGAACAGCTCTTAAAGAACTTGTGATTGACCCAAATTCACCCCAGCAGCTGCAGGTGGAGAAATGGGGAATCAAACCTGGTTCTCCCAGATTAGAGTCTTACAAATTACACCAAAGGGAAACGGCAGGGGTCAGCCTGGTGGGGCATCTGCCCAGGGTCCGACCTGGCCAAAAGACACAGGGCCTTTCAGGAACGGGAGATGGGACCCGGCAGGGCAGGAATCTCAGACAATGTCTCCCACTTCCTGCTGGGAGGGAGCAGAGGGCGTCTCTCCTGCCCTTCGGATAGCCTAGATGGCACTGCCCAGTCTTAAGGGCTCAGGAAAGGGCCCTGCTTGACTTTCTCCTGGGGGAGGAAAGGCCTTTGCACAATAAGTTTGTGCACGGGGTGGGACCACCGGAGAACATCTTTTACATACACACCCCTTGGAAAATCAGACTGCCCTAACAGGGTCAAGCACAAATTATAATGTATGCTTCGTTTGCTCACACACACGTCTTTCCCCCTCCATTGGCCAGGGGAAACCAAGAGAGGGGAAGGGGTTAAGGGATCGCAAGCCCCCTCCACTCACTCACCCCCGCACACGAGCTGCAGCACCCTCTTCCGATGCTCCCTCCAAGCTGCGGGGTCCTGTGAGCAGAAATCCTACTTTTGTGAGCCCCGGGGCATTAAATTCGCGAGCCAGCAATTTGGGCTGCTGCCTAAATCGGTTCGCTCCGGAGCCCTCCCATCCGGGGCGAAGACAAAAATGTGTGAGCCCGAGGCTAAGAGACGGTGAGCCGGCTCACACTCAACTCAGCTTAGAGGGAACACTGCAAGTCTCCCCCCCCCCTTCAAAACTGTCCCTGCAGATTTCTTCCCGCGGCCCTAGCTGGACGCCCGCCCGCCTCCTCCCGCCCGGCACTCACCCCGGTGCTGATCTTCTGCGCCCTCCCGCCGCTGTCCATGGTGGGGTCTCCGGAGCCCCCTCGGAGCGCCGCCGCTTCTGCCGCGGGAACCGAACGGAGAGCGAAAGCGACAGCGGAGTTCCGCTCCTTGCAGTCCCAGCGGCGGCCGCCAGAGGGCGCCCCTCCCGGGCCTTGGAGTCCAGGCCCCACCTGCCGGCGGCACTTTTGAGCACGTGGGTTGGGGCGCCCGGGCTGGGCGTCCCAAGCCGCTTCCCCGAAGCGCTCGAATTGCACTCGGACGCAGCAGAAGTCTGCCTGCTACGAATCTGGACTTGTCCCGCAGCTGAGCTCCAGCACCTGCTGCCAGAATGCCTCTGAAACGGTGAGGGCCAGAGAGCTTCTGAGCAGGAGCAGAGTGCAGAGTTCTGGTCACCACATCTCAAAAAGGATATTATAGCATTGGAAAAAGTGCAGCGAAGGGCAACTAGACTGATAAAAGGGTTGGAACACCTTCCCTATGAAGAAAGGTTAAAACGCTTGGGGCTCTTTAGCTTGGAGAAACGAGGGCTGAGGGGTGACATGATCGAGGTTTATTATGAATGCGATTGAGCAGGTTGAGAAAGAAGTCCTTTTCTCCCTTTCTCACAATATAAGAACTCGTGGGCACTCCATGAAATTGCTGAGCAGTCGGGTTAGAACAGATAAAAGGAAATACTTCTTCACCCAAGGAGTGATTAACAGATGGAATTCACTGCCACAGGAGGTGGTGGCAGCTACAAGCATGGACAGTTTCAAGAGGGAATTAGATAAACATCTGGAGCAGAAGTCCATCAGTGGCTATTAGCCACAGGGTATAGATGGGAACTCTCAGTCTGGGGCAGGTGATGCACTCTATTCTTGGTGCTGGAGGGGCAGCAGTAGGAGGGCTTCTGGTCCCCTGGCCCCATTGCTGGACCTCCTGATGGCACCTGGTATATTTGGGCCGCTGTGTGACAGAGTGTTGGACTAGATGGGCCATTGGCCTGATTCAACATTGGCTTCTCTTATGTTCTTATGTTCAAAGTCTTTGCTGGCTGGCAAGCCACCGGCAGGTACCCCCGTAGATAGAGGGAAAGGGAGTCAAAACGTGCCTGAGGTGGAGCTGTATGAGATGCAGTGGGCTGGAGGGGTTAGAGGGCTGGAGAGGCCTGAGTTCTAGAGCTAGTTTGGTGTACTGGTTAAGAGTGGAGGACTGTAATCTGCCAGGACCAGGTTTGATTCCCCGCTCCTCCACATGTAGCCGGCTGGGTGACCTTGGGCTAAGTCACAAGTTCTCTCAGAGCTGTTCTCTCGAGGGCAGTTCTCGAGAGAGCTCTCTCAGGCCCACCTACCTCAGGAGGAGAAGGGAAAGGGATTGTAAGCCACTCTGAGACTCCTGAGTAAAGGGCAGGGTATAAATCCAACTCTTCTTCTTCCCCTCTGTCATGGAAGCTCAGTGGGTGACTTGGACCACTCACTCACTCTCTTTCATCTGACCTACCAACAGGGTTGTTGTGAAGACAGAAACGGAGGAGGGCATGTACTTCTCCCTGACCTTCCTGGAGGAAGGATGGAGCAGTAATCAGGGCTATTTCGGGGCAGGAACGCACAGGAAGGGAGTTCCGGCTGGCTCCCGAGTTGGCCACGCCCAGCAGGAACTCATTAGCATAATAGGCCACACCCAGCAGCAGAAACTCATTAGGATTGGCCACATTAGGGATGTGTGGCCTAACATGCAAAGGAGTTCCTGCTCCAAAAAAAAGCCCTGGGTTTCGACAACAAAGGAGGTAAACAGAATAAGAAGCAAAAGGTGGGTGTGGCCTAATGTGCTAATGAGTTCCTGCTGATGGGTGTAGCCTGTCATGCTAATAAATTCCTGCTGGGCCTTTTCTACCAAAAAAGCCCTGGCAGTAAGGTACTAGATAGGTAAATGAAACAGACATGCAGCCCCAGGCCCGCAGAGAGCTTGGAATGCTGGCCTAGCTGTAATTTCTGAGCAGTCTTCAAGGGCAGCCCCAGGTCAATTCCAATCAGCAGTCTAATCAGAAGTTCACAAGGTGCTGCTTTGTAATTGTGGCCAGGTCTTAAGGAATTAAGCAACCATTCCCAGGGAGGGGGCACCTGGTGGGTGTGCAGGAACTGACCACGGGGATCATAGAATCAGAATCCCAGAGTTGGAAGGGACCTTGAGGGTCATCTAGTCCAACCCCTGCACAATGCAGGGAATTCACAAATCCCTTTCCCCCACCTGCAGTGACTCCTGTTCCATGCCTGGAAGAGGGCAAAAACCCTCCAGGATCCCTGGCCAAACGGGCCTGGATTAAGATTGCTTCCTGACCCCAAAGTGGCGATCAGCATTTCCCTGGGCGTGGTGTGTCTCACCCTACAGACCCAGGGAGAGACATCACCCTGTGCAGAGAAAGGGGGTCCCACCTTCCCAAATTGCAAGGTCCCTCTACTGCAGGCTCTTCTGGGATCTGTGCATGTCTGTAGGTTTCCATGGTAAATTCAGATGTATGGAAACCTGCAGGAATGTGGGTTCACTGAAGCCTTTCCCACGTCTGCTGAAGCCTTTCCCACGTTGCCTGCACTTGGAGTCACCTGGCCAGATTTATACCAGGCTCACGTGGAGGGTGGCTAAGCCCCTGAAGATGCCAGATATCTCCATGCAGGGCTCGGGAAAACTTACTTTACTAAAAGTAGAAGAGAGCAAGAATCCAGCAGCACCTTCAAGACTACCAGAATTTGTGGCAGGAGATGAGCTTCCGTGAGTCACGGCTCATTGCTTCAGATGAGTCCATCTGTCCTATATGTTTTATTTCACTGAGGACGTTTTTACCCAGTTTGGGGTCGTGGTGAAGTGCGCGGACTCTAATCTGGGAGAACCAGGTTGGATCCCCCCCCACTCCTCCGCTTGCAGCTGCTGGATGACCATGGGCAAGCCCTAGTTCTGGCACAGTTGTTCTTGAAAAAGAGCAGTTTCTGTCAGAGCTCTCTCAGCCCCACCTACCTCACAGGGTGTCTGTTATGGGGAGGGGAAGGGAAGGGAGTTTGTAAGCCACTCTGAGACTCCTTTGGGCAGTGAAGGGCGGGGTATAAATCCAATCTCTTCTTCTTCTTCTACCTCACAGGGTGTCTGTTGTGGGGAGGGGAAGGGAAGGGAGTTTGTAAGCCACTCTGAGACTCCTTTGGGCAGTGAAGGGCGGGGTATAAATCCAATCTCTTCTTCTTCTTCTACCTCACAGGGTGTCTGTTGTGGGGAGGGGAAGGGAAGGGAGTTTGTAAGCCACTCTGAGACTCCTTTGGGCAGTGAAGGGTGGGGTATAAATCCAATCTCTTCTTCTTCTTCTACCTCACAGGGTGTCTGTTGTGGGGAGGGGAAGGGAAAAGGAGTTTGTAAGCAGCTCTGAGACTTTGAGTGAAAGGCGGGGTATAAATCCAATCTCCTTTTCTTCTTCTCCTCCTTCTCCGCCTTCTCTAAGAAGCTCGGGCCATACATCAGTTTTATCCACACAACAGCCCTGTAGAGTAGGCTAGGCCTTGAGAGACTGATTGACCAAAGGCGACCCCGAGAGCTTTCTCACAGCGTGGGGCATTTGAACTGGGGTGCTGGTTAAGAGACCAGTGGCAAGAACAAAGTTAAGAGTCCAGTGGCAAGAAGAAGAAGAGGAGGAGGAGATGGAGGTTGGATTTATACCTGGCCCTTCACTACCCAAAGGGGTCTCAGAGCGGCCTACAATCTCCTTTCCCTTCCCCTCCCCACAACAAACACCCTGTGAGGTCGGTGGGGTTGGGAGGGCTCTCTCGAGAACTGCCCTTGAGAGAACAGCTCTGAGAGAACTTGTGACTGACTCAAGGCCACCCAGCTGGTTACAGGTGGAGGAATGGGGAATCAAACCCAGTTCTCCCAGATTAGAGTCCCTGCTTCTAACCACTACAAAGGTTTATTCAAGATGTGAGCTTTCCTGTGCAGACACACTTCGTCAGACAATGAAAGGGAATTGCATACCATGGTTGTATGTATAGGAGTGGTTTGTTAAATTAGCCTGCAAAATAGTGAGGACACATTTGTTTTGACAGATCAAAAGAATGACAAGCTTAGGTCCTGGTTATGGTCTGTTTCGGTTCAACGGGGACGACGACTTGACAGCAAAACTCAATCCACCAATCAGTCACCCTAACCACTGTGTCAAACCGCCTCACCGCCTGACGCCTCCCTGCCTGCCATCGCAGACGCAGCGATCCTGCCAGGAGCAGCAAAAGGCACGCGGGCTGCCAACTCTCCACCCCGCCCCCCTCCCACCCGGCTCTTCCCCCCCACCACGTGACTTCTTTTCCCTCTCCCCCGCCTTCCTTCACCTACTTTCGTTTTCAAGTTCCCAGAAACGGCCTCTATACTTAGAAACCAGGAGGAGGCTGGGCGGGAATTCCCAGGAAAGCACCGGCCCGGAGGGCGCAGGAGGGGAGCCATCCCTCGCCTCCCTTTCCCTTCCGACCTTGGTTTCAAAACACCCCTCCCCTTTGCGCCGATCCCGATTTTTTTTGCAATAAGGAGGCGAGACGAAATCAACAGCCCGAAAAGGGGGATTTTTTTTTCCATTGGCCGAGAGGCGCCATGCGGCGGGTGGCCGCCAGAGGGCGTCCGGCTCGCTCCCTTCCGCTGCTCATTAGCGGCTGCTCCGTCTTGCGCCGCTTCGCCTCCAGTTGGGGAGAGTTTCCGAAGCGGAAAGCCGGATTGCAGTGAGTGAGTGAGTGAGTGAGTGTTTGGAGCTTGCGAGGCGGATGCCACCGCTGCAGCAGCTCCGCTTCTGAAGACCGTTGCGGCGGCGCCTGCTTTTGCAGATTCACCTCCCTCCCCTCCTTGGGCCGGGAGCTCCGACAGCGGCTGTTTTTGGAAACTTTGCAAAGCCGGGATCGCCGGGCGCGGCCTTTTGCCCACCTTGGCACTGCCAGCCGCGGAGATGAAGCCCGGCCTGGCGCTGCCCTGCGCCTGGATCGCGGCGGTGGCGCTTCTGGACCACATCGTCCTGCGCATGGCGGGGCTGGCACTGCAGCCGCCCTGGGGCCCCCCTGCTGCGCTGCTGGGCCGCCTCCCTGGTGCGCTGCCCGGTGCTGACCCTCTCGGCGTATGCCCTGGGCTGCCAAGGCGGGCACGGGCTCCCCGGGGGCTCCGAGACGCCCTGATGCCCGCCGCCGTCCTCCTGAGCTTTCTGGTGCCCTGCTTCGCCACCCTGCAGTACCTGCTCCTGCCGCACGGGGGCGACGCGGAGCTGGCGCACACCTGGGGCCGGGCGGACGTTCTCGCCCTCAGCTACCTGGTCGTGGGGGTCGTTGCCTACCTGTGGCACCTCCAGGAGCCCCCCAGCCCAGGAGAGAGCGGGAAGGGACCCTCGGCATCCTTTGGGCGCCTCCTCTCCTGCATGAGGCCGGACGTGCTGCGGTTCCTGGCCATCGGCGTTCTTGTGATGGTCTCCTCTTTGGGTAAGTGTGCACGTCCCACGTCCCCCCCGTCATGGGTCCTTCTCCCAAGCTCTGTCCTTTCCCAAGGCCCAAGGATTGTCCTGGTGGGGTCCCAGAATCCTGGGGCTGGTGTGTGTCAGTTCGGGAGGGGGGAACCTCCTATGCAGTGTTCCCCTCTAAGCCGAGTCAGTGTCAGCTAGCGCACAGTTTTTGAACCTCCGGCTCACACATTCAGGGCCAGCTCACCCACTAGGCGAGCTAGGCACTCGCCTAGGGCGCCGGCCCTGCAGGGGCACCAAAATGCCCCACTCCCCCGTGAAAAGCCCCCCTGGGCCGCCCAGCGCCAGCAGCCCCGGCTTTCCTGGGTGCCTCGTGGCTGCGAGGCCCAGAAAAGCCAGCACCGCCGCTGGGAGGGAAGGGGCGGGCATTCTAAGCCTGCCCCTTCTGCAGCTCTCCTGGGTGCCTTGCAGCTGCGAGGCACCCGATAGAGCCGTGCTGCTGCCGCCGCTGGGAGAGAAGGGGTGGGCGTTCTAAGCCCGCCCCTTCCCTGGCTCTCCTGGCGCTGGGCCATTTCCAGGCCCCACCAGGTGGTTGGCATCCCCGGTGGGGTGGGCGCCCCAGGCTGTCCTGCCTAGGGTGCCCAGACACCTGGGGCCGGCCCTGCACACATTGTTGTCTTAGCTCAGGAAGGGATGGCTCCAGAGCAGACTAATTTATGCAGTAGCCAAATCGCCTCGCTCACAACTTTAATGCCCTTAGCTCGCAAAGTGGAATTTGAAGCATGGATGGCTTCAAGAGGGAATTGGATAAACATCTGGAGCAGAGGTCCATCAGTGGCTATTAGCCACAAGGGATAGATAGGCACTCTGGGGCAAGGGATGCTCTGTATTTTTGGTGCTTGGGGGCGGGGGTCAACAGTGGGAGGGCTTCTAGTGTCCTGGCCCCACTGCTGGACCTCCTGATGGCACCGGGTATTTTTGGCCACTGTGTGATACAGAGTGTTGGACTGGATGGGTCATTGCCCTTATCCAACCTTGGCTTCTCTAATTCTGGTTTGCTTAGAGGGAGCACTGCTCCTAAGCAAGGTTTGGTGGTGATATTCAGCCCCCCACACACATTTATCCAAAGAATCAAGTTCTTACCACCCATCACTCCCCAAAAACCCTCTGTGCACTCAGCCAGTATATCAAAGCCAAGTTATGTTTATGGCTATCACAGTCTTATAAGAACGTAGGAGAAGCCAATGTTGGATCAGGCCAGTGGTCCATCCAGTCCAATGCTCTGTCACACAGCGGCCAAAAAGACGAGGTGCCATCAGGAGGTCCACCAGTGGGGCCAGGACACTAGAAGCCCTCCCACTTTTGATCTCCCCCAAGCACCAAGAATACAGAGCACCACTTACCCCAGACCCAGAATCCCTATCTATACCTTGTGGCTAATAGCCACTGATGGACCTCTGCAACATCTGGGGAGGAGGCAACATCTGGGGAAGGCCTCGGCCTCTCTGCCCTGTTGTTGGCTCTCCAGGGGAACTGGTTGGCCACTGTGTGAGACAGGATGCTGGACTAGAGGGACCACTGGTTTGATCCAACAGGGCTCTTCTGTTGTTCTTATCAGGGGAAGGCCTCGGCCTCCGTGCCCTGTCATTGGCCCTCCAGAGGAACAGCTGGCTACTGCCTGAGACAGGATGCTGGACTAGATGGACCACCAGTCTGATCCAGCAGGGCTCTTCTTACGTTCTTATGAGTCTTGCTGTTACATGGGTGCCCACCAGTATTCCCTCTAAGCTCAGGAAGGGAGGGCTCCAGAACAAACTAATTTACACAGCAGCCAAATTGCTCGCTCACCACGCTAATGCCAGTAGCTCACAAGGTAGAATTTTTGCTCACCAGACCCCCACAGCTTACAGGGAGCAGTGGAGGAGAGACGTTAGTTCAGAGCAGTGGTTCTCAACCTTCCTAATGCCGCGACCCTTTAATACAGTTCCTCAAGTTGTGGTGACCCCCAACCATAAAGTTATTTTCGTTGCTACTTCAGAACTGTAATTTTGCTACTGTTATGAATCGTAATGTAAATATCTGATATGCAGGATGTATTTTCATTGTTACAAATTGAACATAATTAAAGCAGAGTGATTAATCACACAATATGTAATTCCTAATAATACAATATGTAATATGTGTTTTCTGATGGTCTTAGGCGACCCCTGTGAAAGGGTCGTTCGACCCCCAAAGGGGTCACGACCCACAGGTTGAGAACCACTGGTTTAGAGTAATGGACTCAAATGTCCAGAAGCAAATCCATGTCAGGTGAGAGGGCTGATTTTTCAATGAAATTTTCTCCATAGTTCATCTAGGTCCTAGATTCTAGGACAAAAGAGGTCCAGGTTTGAATTCCCGCTCTGCCGTTGAAGCTCACTGGCTGACCTCAGGCCAGTCCCATACTCTCGGCCTCACCTACCTCACAGGGTGGTTGTGAAGGTAGAACAGAAGACAGGAGAATGATGTAAGCCGCTTTGGGTCCCCACTCTGGAAAAAAACAAAAAAAAGAGAGGCCTCCTAGCTTATAAGACAATGCAACACACAAAAAGAAGCCAGGAAAACGCTAGATCTCGAAAATGTGCAAAACATTAACATATATATATGCAAGCAAGTACAGCTTTAATTAATAAATGCAAACAGTACAATAATAGCCAAATAACGAAGACTCCGGATTCTTCTCTTCGTTTCGTGAATATCACTTCCTCAGAAGTAAGTATTCTTGACCCAAAGGCATTCTAGCACGGAGAAGCAGCTGCTACGTTTGACTCGTGCCCGATGAGATCATTTTGATGAATGTCTTTGAAATTGTACAAGATTTTTGATTGTAAAACTGGTATTTCTACACTGTGGCAAAGATATACGGACAACACATTTGTGTCAAGAATACTTACTTCTGAGGAAGTGATATTCACGAAATGACCATTATTGTACTGTTTGCATTTGTTATAGTTGTACTTGCTTGCTTATATGTATATGTTAATGTTTTGCACATTTTTGAGATCTAGCATTTCCCTGGCCCATTCTGGAAAAGGGCAGGGCCTAAATAAAGCATATAAATGAATCATTTTATTTATTTATTCATTCGTATTTATAGCCCTGCTTCCCTGCAAATGGGCTCAGGGCAGGTAAATAACATATCACATCCAATAAATGCAGTTAAAAATTAAAACACAGTTGTTGTTGTTGTTGTTGTTCAGTCGCACAGTCGATTCCGACTCTTCGCGACCCCATGGACCAGATTACACCAGGCCCTCCTGTCTTCCGCTGTCCGCTGAAGTTTGCTCAATTTCATGTTCGTTGCATCGGTGACACTGTCCAACCATCTCATCCTTTGCCGTCCCCTTCTTCTTTGACCTTCAATCTTTCCCAGCATCAGGGTCTTCTCCAGTGAATGCTCCCTTCTCATTTGGTGGCCAAAGTATTTGAGCTTCAGCTTCAGGATCTGGCCTTCCAGGGAGCAATCAGGGTTGATTTCTTTTAGGATTGACTGATTTGATCTCCTTGCAGTCCAAGGGACCCTCAAGAGTCTTCTCCAGCACCATAGTTCAAAAGAATCTATTCTTCGGCGCTCGGCCTTCCTTATAGTCCAACTCTCGCAGCCATACATTACTACGGGGTAAACATTAAAGGTGTGGTCCCAGCTCAAAACAGAAGTTGGCTTGGCTGCAAGAGGTTCCTTGACTCATTGGTAATAGATAATAATAGGCCAACTGTTATCGGATGTGGGACAAGGGAGGCCATATGTGGTCGCCCACTGCCTCAGCCAAAGGCCTGGCGGAACGGCTCCGTCTTGAATTCCTGCTCCTCACAGTTTACCTCCGGAGCTCCAAATCCTCTCCGGCCTCCTCCTCCCCTCCTCGCTTTTAGTTTCTCGCACCACCTCCCCCACCCAAAGAACCCAGGAGTCCTGAGGGATGTCCCTTTCTTCTCCAGGGGAGATGGCGGTTCCCTACTACACAGGACGTGTGACTGACTGGATCGTGACCAAGGGCAGCTCTTCCGTCTTTGAGAAAGCACTTTGGATGATGTTTCTCCTCACGGTGGGCAGGTAGGGAAAGGATGGGGCAGGTTGAGGGGGAGGGATGGAAGGTTTGGAGCGGGAAGGGAAAAGATAGTTGACGTCGGTGGGAGGCCACTGACCGGCCTGTTCGTTCTCCTCTCCCTCAGCGCCGTGACTGAGTTTCTCTGCGACTGCCTCTACAACACCACCATGAACCGGCTCCACACCCGCCTGCAGAGCACCACCTTCAGCTCCATCCTGCGCCAGGAAATCGGGTTCTTCCACACTAACCGCACAGGTAAAAGACCCCTGCCCCCCCCCCACAGGCCTGACTCTGACCCGGAGTAGAGGAAGCATCATAAGAACATAAGAGAAGCCATGTTGGCTCAGGCCAATGGCCCATCCAGTCAAGCACTCTGCGTCACACAGGGGCCATCAGGTAGTCCACCAGTGTGGGCAGAACTCCAGAAGCCCTACTACTGTTGCCCCCCAACCACCAAGAAGACAGAGCATCACTGCCACAGACATAAGAACATAAGAGAAGCCATGTTGGATCAGGCTGATGGCCCATCCAGCCCAAACACTCTGTGTCACACAGTGGCTAGAACCCAGGTACCATCAGGAGGTCCACCAGTGGAGCCAGAACTCCAGAAGCCCTCCCACTATAGCTCCCCAAACATCAAGAAGGCAGAGCATCACTGCCGCAGACATGAGAACATAAATGAAGCCATGTTGGATCAGTCCATCCAGTCCAACACTCTATGTCACACAGGGGCCAAAACCCAGATACCATCAGGAGGTCCACCAGTGGAGCCAGAACTCCAGAAGCCCTCCTACTGTTGCCCCCCAAGCACCAAGAAGACTGTTCTCACTGTCTCAGACATGAGAACGTAAGAGAAGCCATGTTGGATCAGGCCAGTGGCCCATCCAGTCCAACATTCTATGTCACACAGTGGCCAAACCCAGGTGCCATCAGGAAGTCCACCAGCAGGACCAGAACTCCAGAAGCCCTCCCACTGTTGCCCCCCTCGACCACCAAGAAGACAGAGCATCACTGCCCCAGCTGTACCTTGTGGCTAAGAGCCACTGATGGACCTCTTTTTCGCACACAGCCCTTTTCTCGGGTTGTTCCAAGCCATCTCCTCTCAATCTTGGGAGCCCCGTCCTGGTCTCCTTCTCCCTTTTCTCCACCCTGACTGACTCTTTTTTCCCTTCCAGGAGACATCACATCCCGCATCACCTCAGATACGGACGCCATAAGCGAAGCCCTTTCAGAAGACCTGAGCCTGCTGATGTGGTACCTGATGCGGGGGACCTTCCTCTACGCCATGATGCTGTGGGTCTCCATGCCCCTGGCCTTGGTTGTCACTGTGGGGCTGCCCTTCCTCCTCCTGCTGCCAAAGCTCTTTGGGAAATTTCACCAGGTACGCACGGCCTTCAGGGTCATGTGGCGCCCTGTCTCATGAGAAGGGCTAGCCAGGTGCCCCAGGGGAGGTTCGAAAGGAGAGTGGAATTGTGGGAAAGGTTCAATGCTTGTTGTAAAAGGGAGGCATGGGCCAATGCCCTGTGGAGTTCACCCTGTTTTGACTTGGGAACGTTTTTCCCTTCATGCAATGCTTCCTGTGGTGACCTTCTGCTGAAAGGGCACTCTGCCTGTTCTTAGAGGTCCCCTTTTTGTTTTTGTTAATTGAAATACTTCAGGGAGACAGGCTTCAAGGATGGGCCCCAGTCAGTCCTGGCTCAGCTTAAGGCCCTGGAGCAATAGGGCTTCTAGTATCCTGGCCCCACTGCTGGACCTCCTGGTGGCCCCTGGTATTTTTGGCCACTGTGTGATGGAGTGTTGGACTGGATGGGCCACTGGCCTGATCCAACATTGGCTTCTCTTAGGTTCTTATATGATCTCTTGGTCTGGGGTGAGTGATGCTCTGTCTTCTTGGTGCAGGGGGTGGGTGTCAACAGTGGGAGGGCTTCTAGTGTCCTGGCCCCACTGATGGACCGCCTGAGGGCACCTGGTATTTTTGGCCACTGTATGATACAGAATGTTGGACTGGAGGGGCCATTGGCCTGATCCAACACTGGCTTCTCTTATGTTCTTATATGAACTCTTCGTCTGGGGCGAGTGATACTGTGTCTTCTTGGTGCTTGGGGGGGCAACAGTGGGAGGGCTTCTAGTGTCCTGGCCCCACTGCTGGACCTCCTGATGGTCCCTGGTATTTCTGGCCACTGTGTGACAGAATGTTGGACAAGATGGGCCATTGGTCTGATCCAACACTGGCTTCTCTTATGTTCTGATGAAAGTGGAGGTTGAGTTTCTCGTCATCGGAGTGCCCTGATAATTGTCCCGTTTCATTTCATGGATGTATCCTGCTGTTTGGTGGCTGTGGACATCAGCTGGGAGACGTAAAATTTCCCAGAAGTTTGAAGCAGTGGGAAAAAAACCAAAAGATTTTTTGAGAGACATTAAAATTGGGGGAAACACTGAAATATATACAAATCTTGCTCTCCTATGGAAATTAAACTTCTTTTACTGACTTAACAACATAAATACCTCAATAATAACTTAGTCATGCCCTGACCTGCATAGCCCACACAAACCTGATCTCATCAGATTTCAGAAACTAAACAGGGTTGAGTCTGGCAAGTACTCGTAGGGGAGACCTCCTTGGAATTTCAGAGGTGGGAGGCGGGGACAGGCTTTATTCAGCCATATCTCTGTATATCCTCCAGGCCCCCAGTGGGGTCGGTCACCAGAGGTCGCCATGACTTCCAGGTGCACACACACTCAACATGCACATATAATAAAAATTTTAAAAATAATTTAGTTATATCATGCACTCTTTGGCATAGTTATGGAGTTCTAAAGTATAAATATCTTTGTTTCATAGAAGAAAAATAGCAAGTATTCCCAAGAGATGAGGAAGAGTAGCAAATGGCTACACCCTGACGATTATTCTTATTTGCCATTCAGTCGTGTTCGACTCTTGGCGAATCTATGGGCCAGCTCTCTCCATGCTTTCCAATCTTGTACGGTTTCTTTGAGTCATTCCATGCTCAGGCTGGTGTCGATTTTTACGGTGTCTAGCCACCGTGTTCTTTGGCGGCCCGGTTTCCTTTTGTCACTAACCAATTGGCGCCCCTATGATACCCTAGCACATCTGTCTTAAATTTTGCCATCTGAGAGGTAAAAAGTTGGAGGTAGAAAAGAATTTCTTGTAGTCAGTGAAAGAAAGAGAATTCTTTAAACAGACATTCTCTCGTAGAGTCTCTGTAGGTAGGATTTCCAGCATGTTTGAATATTAAGCGAAACTTTAGATTATTGAAAACGTTGTTCCCTCCCTGATCGCACACCCAGTGCCCCTCTGCTTGAACTCACCGGTCTCGTACTGAAACAGACACCTCTCTGCGAAGAGGAAAGATGCTTTGCTGAGCAGACGCGCTTTGTGCCCTGTCCCGCAGAACTTGGCGCGTCAGGTCCAGGAGTCCTTGGCCAAGTCCAACGAAGTGGCGCTGGAAACCTCTCCAGGCCATCTCCACCGTCCGCAGCTTTGCCAACGAGGAGGGGGCAGTCCGGCGCTACAAGGAGAGGCTGCAGGGGACTTACAGACTCAACAAGTGGGAGGCTGCGGCCTACACCGCCTCCATGTGGACCAGCACCGTAAGCGATGCCGCGGCTCCCTTTTCTGAGCAGGCAATGTAGCACAGGGGCAGGAATTTGTAGTGCCCTTACCTCCTTCTGGAGGAGTGGGCCTTTGGTAGGTGGGTGGTGGGGCATGGAGGCCCTGGGGATCATACAACAGGATTCCCCAACACGATGCCCCTGGGTCTGCGGCACCCCCAGATGTCTCAGACTGTTTTTAGAAGGTGGGGGAGGTGGAGCTTTTGCCCAGAAAGGCTTCCGATTGGGCACTGGGGAGCTGATGCTCTGGGCAGATTGGTTCTAACGATGACTTGGCGGCCGCTGCCACCACAGCACAAGGATCGTCACTGTGCGGCTGAAGGTAAGCGGTGGCAGCCATTTTGTGTCTGGCCCCGCCTCCAGCAGCAGCCATTTTGTGGTTGCGGCCACTGTGCCAGAGTTCCAAAGGTGCCCAATGGGGTTGGAAAAGCTTGGAGACCCCAATCCTACGAGAAGGGGGGCAGTTTTCCTCACGCATCTTCTCTTCCCTTCTCCCCCTCCAGATCTCAGGACTGGCTCTCAAAGTGGGGATTCTGTATTACGGGGGCCACCTGGTCACGCTGGGGGGAGTGAGCAGCGGAGATCTGGTGACCTTTGTCCTCTACGAGATGGAGTTCTCCACAGTGGTGCGGGTGAGTTGGGGGCCCGTGTGAGGACACAGGAGAACAGCAGCCCACAGGGGTTAGGAGCGCAGACTCTAATCTGGGAGAACTGGGTTTGATTCCCTATTCTTCCACATGCAGCTGCTGGTGTGACCTTGGGTCAGTCACAAGTTCTCTCAGAGCTGTTCTCTCAAGGGCAGTTCTCGAGAGAGCTCTCTCAGCCCCACCTACTTCACAGGGTGTCTGTTGTGGGGAGGGGAAGGGAAAGGAGGTTGTAAGTTGCTCTGAGACTCCAAGTGAAGGGTGGGGTATAAATCCAATCTTCCTTCCCCCTCCCACTGTGTTGGGCAGTGATGCTCTGTATTCTTGGTGTTGGGGGGGAACAGAGGGAGGAATTCTGGAGTTCTGGCTCCACTGGTGGGACCTCCTGATGGCACCTAGTGGAGCTCCTGATGGCACTTGGGTTTTGACGAATGTGTGACAGAGCGTTGGACTGGATGGGCCATTGGCCTGATCCAACATGGTTTCTCTTGTGTTCTTATGCTCTGTCTTCTTGGTGCTTGGGGAGGGGCAAGAGTGGGAGGGCATCTTGAGTTCTGGCCCTGCTGGAGGACCTCCTCATGGCCCCTGGTATTTTTGGCCACTGTGTGACCACAGAGTGTTGGACTGGATGGGCCTTTGGCCTGATCCAACATGGGCTTCTCTTATGTTCTTATATGAACGCTCGGTCTGGGGCAAGGGATGCTCTGTCTTCTTGGTGCTTGGGGTGGGGGAACAGTGGGAGGGTTTCTAGTGTCCTGGCCCCACTGCTGGACCTCCTGAGGGCACCTGGTATTTTTGGCCACTGTGTGACACAGAGTGTTGGACTGGATGGGTCTTTGGCCTGATCCAACATGGCTTCTCTTATGTTCTTATATGAATGCTCGGTCTGGGGCAAGGATGCTCTGTCTTCTTGGTGCTTGGGGTGGGGGAACAGTGGGAGGGTTTCTAGTGTCCTGGCCCCACTGTTGGACCTCCTGAGGGCACCTGGTATTTTGGCCACTGTGTGACACAGAGTGTTGGACTGAATGGGCCTTTGGCCTGATCCAACATGGCTTCTCTTATGTTCTTATATGAACGCTCGGTCTGGGGCAAGGGATGCTCTGTCTTCTTGGTGCTTGGGGTGGGGGAACAGTGGGTGGGTTTCTAGTGTCCTGGCCCCACTGCTGGACCTCCTGAGGGCACCTGGTATTTTTGGCCACCGTGTGACACAGAGTGTTGGACTGGATGGGCCTTTGGCCTGATCCAGCATGGCTTCTCTTATGTTCTTATATGAATGCTCGGTCTGGGGCAAGGGATGCTCTGTCTTCTTGGTGCTTGGGGTGGGGGAACAGTGGGAGGGTTTCTAGTGTCCTGGCCCCACTGCTGGACCTCCTGAGGGCACCTGGTATTTTTGGCCACCGTGTGACACAGAGTGTTGGACTGGATGGGCCTTTGGCCTGATCCAACATGGCTTCTCTTATGTTCTTATATGAACGCTCGGTCTGGGGCAAGGGATGCTCTGTCTTCTTGGTGCTTGGGGTGGGGGAACAGTGGGAGGGTTTCTAGTGTCCTGGCCCCACTGCTGGACCTCCTGATGGCACCTGGTATTTTTGGCCACTGTGTGACACAGAGTGTTGGACTGAATGGGCCTTTGGCCTGATCCAACATGGCTTCTCTTATGTTCTTATGTCTCTGCGGAGGGGGGGAAGAGGGGAGATGGTGTGTGGCCCTTCTTGGCTGTTTCTTCTCCAACCCCTCCTCGTGTTTTTCTCCGCCTCCCAGGTCCTCCTCTCTTGTTACCCAAATGTGCAAAGCAATTGGATCTGTCTGAGAAGATTTTCGAGTACATGGACCGGACGCCCCAGATGAGCCCTCTCAGGGACACTGGCGCCCCCAGATCTACGGGGACAGGTCCTCTTGGAGGATGTCTGGTTCTCCTATCCAGACCAGGAAGATACTCCAGTGCTAAAGGTACCCTGGGGGGGGGCTGACATTGTGGGTGGCAGAGGCGCCAGGCAAGGGGGTCACAAGTGGGGCATGAAGGGACCCTTGAGCATTTCCTGGACATGAGAATCAAAGAAATCTGGTTCATTTTGGAAATGGAGGATCTGTGATATCTGCCGTGTGCCCCAAAGAGCATGGTCTGCCTCCATCATGTTGGAGGCCTGGTCTTCAGCGGTTCTTTCGTTTTTAGTACAGCTAGGTTTGAATCCAGTAGCAGCTTGGAGGCCAACAAGATTTTTTGGGGATGGGGGTGAGCTTTGAGAGGTAAAACATCCCTTCATCAGATTCGAGTGATGCAAAGCGACTCTCGAAAGCTCCTACTCCAAAATCTTGTTGGCCTCTCAGGTGCGACTGGAACTTGGATCTAACTGTTCTATTGCAGACCCACGGGAGAGCCAGCTGTGGTGTAGTGGTTAAAGAGCGGCGGGCTCTAATCTGGGAAAACTGGGTTTGATTCCCCGCTCCTCCAAATGCAGCCCACTGGGTAACCTTGGGTCAGTCACAGCTCGCTCAGAGCTCTCTCAGCCCCACCTACCTCACAGGGTGTTTGTTGTGGGGAGAAGGAGGGAAGGAGATGGTAAGCCACTCTGAGATTCCTTCGGGTAGTGAAGAGTGGGGCATAGAAACCAACTCTTCTGCTGCTCCTCCTCCTCCTCTTCTTGCTTCTTCTCCTGCTTCTTCTCTTCCACCTTCCCACACCTCCTTCTGCTCCTCCTCCTGCTCCTTCTTTCCTGCTCCTTTTCTTCCTCCTTCCTGCTGCTGCTCCTACTCTTCCTGCTCCTCCTCCTTCTGTTTCTCCTGCTCCAGTTCCTCCTCCTCCTCCTTCTCCTGCTTCTTCTCTTCCTCCTTTCTGCTGCTGGTCCTCCTCCTCCTTCTCCAGTTTCTCCTGCTTCTCTTCCTCCTTCCTGCTGCTGGTCCTCCTGCTCCTCCTCCTTCTTCTGTTTCTCCTGCTGCTTTTCTTCCTCCTTCCTGCTTCTGGTCCTCCTGCTCCTCCTCCTTCTCCAGTTTCTCCTGCTTCTTTTCTTCCTCCTTCCTGCTGCTGGTCCTCCTGCTCCTCCTCCTTCTCCAATTTCTCCTGCTTCTTCTCTTCCTCCTTCCTGCTGCTGGTCCTCCTGCTCCTCCTGTTTCTCCTGCTTCTTCTCTTCCTCCTTCCTGCTGCTGGTCCTCCTGCTCCTCCTTCTCCTTTTTCTCCTACTTCTTTTCTTCCTCCTTCCTGCTGCTGGTCCTCTTGCTCCTCCTCCTTCTCCTCCTGTTTCTCCTGCTTCTTCTCTTCCTTCTTCCTCCTGCTCCTCCTGTTTCTCCTGCTTCTTCTCTTCCTCCTTCCTGCTGCTGGTCCTCCTGCTCCTCCTCCTGTTTCTCCTGCTTCTTCTCTTCCTCCTTCCTGCTGCTGGTCCTCCTGCTCCTCCTCCTTCTCCAGTTTCTCCTGCTTCTTCTCTTCCTCCTTCCTGCTGCTGGTCCTCCTGCTCCTCCTGTTTCTCCTGCTTCTTCTCTTCCTCCTTCCTGCTGCTGGTCCTCCTGCTCCTCCTCCTGTTTCTCCTGCTTCTTCTCTTCCTCCTTCCTGCTGCTGGTCCTCCTGCTCCTCCTTCTCCTTTTTCTCCTACTTCTTTTCTTCCTCCTTCCTGCTGCTGGTCCTCTTGCTCCTCCTCCTTCTCCTCCTGTTTCTCCTGCTTCTTCTCTTCCTCCTTCCTCCTGCTGGTCTTCTTGCTCGTCCCCCTTGTTCTCCCTTCTCGTTTCTTCTGTTTCTTTTCTTCCCTCTTTCCTGGTCCTCCTCCTTCTCCTGTTTCTCCTGCTTCTTTTCTTCCTTCTTCCTGCTGCTGGTCCTCTTGCTCCTCCTTCTTCTCCTCCTCCTCCTGTTTCTCCTGCTTCTTCTCTTCCTCCTTTCTGCTGCTGGTCTTCTTGCTCCTCCTCGTTGTTCTCCTTCTCGTTTCTTCTGTTTCTTTTCTTCCTTTTTCCCTGCTCCTTCTTCTTCTCCCTGTTTCTCCTGCTTCTTTTCTTCCTTCTTCCTGCTGCTGGTCCTCTTGCTCCTCCTCCTGTTTTACCTGCTTCTTTTCTTCCTCCTTCCTGCTGCTGCTCCTTCCTCCCTCCTCCTTTTTCTTCATCTTCTGCTT
>JAPDNY010000643.1:0-28947 GCA_029375565.1 Gekko gecko
CATATAGTTTGAGGATGTGGTTTAGGGATCCATGGGGGTGGCTTCCGTTGTACTGAGGTCCATCTCCCTGGCTGTCTTTCAGGTCTCCAGTCTGGTGCCCCACTGCGAAAGCTTGCTGAGCGAAACCGTTGTGCCGATGATCAATGGTAAGAGAAACAGGGGGAACCAGCGGCTCTGGGCATCCTCTTAAACTCCACCGAATGATTTCAGGCTGGTTCCGAAATGGCTCCCTGACACTCCTGTCTTAGCTCTGGGGATTGTGGCTCAGTGGCAGAGCATCTGCTCAGCAGGCAGAAGGTGCCACGTTCATGTTGGGATATCTGGTTAATGTAGCAGAGTTTTGCCCAATCATAGAAGTGTGATCCTGAGTGTAGGAAATTACTCTCCCACGTGTATATTGCAAAAAGGTAGACTTACTTTTATGCAAGTAGATTCAGTTCCCATTCAGGTTCCACTCAAAAGAAGAGAAAGAACTCTAATCGAAAGAGGACTTTCCCTATCACAGATGGCCAGCTTGTCCGGCATCATGCGTGCAGGAGTATGAGGGCATTGTCTCTGCAGGAGAGACCTGCAGAGACATGTGTCTCCATGGAAGGCCATGTGAAGAGAGAGGGAGGGGACAAAACGAGAGAGAGAGAGAGAGAGAGAGAGAGAGAGAGAGAGAGAGAGAGAGAGAGAGAGAGAGAGAGAGAGAGAGCTCAGTGGGCAGCTCCCCGGTTAAGACAAAGAGAGACATCCCATTCAAGGAGATCACACCTGTACACATTTAGAGTGATGTAGGCCCCCCCCCCGCCAATGTCTAGACATGCTGAGTCACTCACTCCAACAGTTCAATCCCTGGCATCTCCAGTGAAAAGGATCCAAACCAGGTAGGTGGTTTGAGAAGACCTCTACCTGGGATGCTGGCAAGCTGCTGCCTAGACAATACTGAACTTGACAGACATCTGCTAGATGTGTGAAAGAAGAAGAGAAGAAGAGATTGGATTTATACCCCACCCTTCACTACCCGAAGGAGTCTCAGAGCGGCTTATAAACTCCTTTCCCTTCCCCTCCCCACAACAGACACCCTGTGAGGTAGAAGAAGAAGAAGAAGAGACTGGATTTATATCCCGCCCTTCACTATCCAAAGGAGTCTCAGAGCGGCTGACAAACTCCTTTCCCTTCCCCTCCCCACAACAGACACCCTGTGAGGTAGAAGAAGAGGAAGAAGAGATTGGATTTATACCCTGCCCTTCACTACCCGAAGGAGTCTCAGAGCAGCCTACAAACTCCTTTCCCTTCCCCTCCCCACAACAGACACCCTGTGAGGTAGAAGAAGAGGAAGAGATTGGATTTCTACCCCCACTCTTCACTACCTAAAGGAGTCTCAGAGCGGCTTATAAAATCCTTTCCCTCCCCCTCCCCACAACAGGTAGGTGGGGCTGAGAGAGCTCTTTCCAGAACTGTCCTTGAGAGAACAGCTCTGACAGAACTATGGCTTGCCTGAGGTCACATCAGCAGGTGCAAGTGGAGGACTGGGGAATCAAACCCGGTTCTCCCAGATTAGAGTCCACGCTCCTAACCAGCCAGTTCGGTGTAGCCAGTTTGGTGCAGTGATTAAGTGTGTGGACTCTAATCTGGGAGAACCGGGTTTGATTCCCCACTTCTCCACTTGCACCTGCTGATGTGGCCTTGGGTCAGTCACAAGCTCTGGCACAGCTATTCTTGAAAAAGAGTAGTTTCTGTCAGAAGTTCTCTCAGCTCCACCTACCTCACAGGGTGCCTGTTATGGGGAGAGGAAGGGAAAGGAGTTTGTGAGCCGCTCCGAGACGCCTTTGGGCAGTGAAGGGTGGGATATAAATCCAATCTCTTCTCTTCTTCTTCTCTCTTCTAACCACTTCACCAAACTGGCTCTCCACCAAACCCTGCGAGGTAGGTGGGGCTGAGAGAGCTCTTTTGAGGACTGCCCTTGAGAGAACAGCTCTGACAGAACTTGTGACTGACCAAGGTCATACCAGCAGCTGCATGTGCAGGAGTGGGGAATCAAACCCAGTTCTCCCAGATTAGAGTCCACACCCTTAACCACTGCACCAAACTGGCTCATCAAACAGAAGGTTCCAGGCTCAGTTTAAAGCATCTCCCGCTAAAAGAATCAGGTGGCAGGTGGTTTGAAAAGACCTCCACCTGGGATGCTGGAGATTCTGATTTGGTACTGGTGGACAATACTGACCGTGATGGACCAAGGTTCAGTAGAAGGCAGCTTTGTGTGTGTTCATCCTGGTTAAGGGCTGTGGCTCAGTCCTGGAGTCTCTGCTTGGCCTGCAAAAGGTCCCAAGTTCAATCCCTGGCATCTTCAGAAGAAAGGATCAGGTGGTCGGTGGTCTACCACAGAGGTGGTGGCAGCTAAAAGCATGGACAGTTTCAAGAGGGAATTAGATAAACATCTGGAGCAGAGGTCCATCAGTGGCTACGAGCCACAAGGTATAGATAGGAACTCTCAGTCTGAGGCAAGTGATACTCTGTATTCTTGGTGCTTGGGGGGGGGCAACAGTGGGAGGGCTTCTAGTGTCCTGGCCCCACTGCTGGACCTCCTGAGGGCCCCTGGTATTTTTGGCCCCTGTGTGACCCAGAGTGTTGGACTGGATAGGCCATTGGCCTGATCCAACATTGGCTTCTCTTATGGACAACACTGCCCTTGATGGACCAGTGGTCTGATTCAGTACAGCTTCACGGGTTCATGTGTTCACTGTGCTATACAGGGGCTCCGTGAGACCCTGAGCTCCCGGATCAACCCTTGGGTGCGGCAGTGCGTCTTTTCCAAGTGGTCTAAAATAGTTTCCTTCATTTATCTTAGCCCAGCTCCGTGGTGGCCTCCCGCTTCCTTCCGTCTTAAACTTTCAGTTCAGTAATTCATCTATCCAGGCGATTCAGGTAAGATTTAAGCAGTATAGATAGCCACGCTCCCTGTCAGACTCCCCGGCAGCAATCCGTTCCCAACAACCTTCTTGCAAAGAAGTGAAGTTTATTGAAACATTGAAGTATGCAGACTGTCTTTACACATCTCATGTTAGAACTGGCAAGAAGCGCGTGAAGCAAACAGATATACATAACTCAAGAGGGTCCCCTGATGGCCTGAAGCCAGGGCTATTTCTGGGCAGGAATGCACAGGAATGGAGTTCCGGCTGGCTCCCGAATTGGCCATGCCCAACAGGAACTCATTAGCATAACAGGCCACACCCAACAGCAGAAATTCATTAGGATTGGTTACATGAGGGGTGTGTGGCCTGACATGCAAAGGAGTTCCTGCTCCAAAATAAGCCCTGGGTTTTGACAACAAACAAGGTAAACAGAATAAGAAGCAAAAGGTGGGTGTGGCTGGGGTTACTTCTGGTAGCCTGGGGGTGTGGCCTATTATGCTAATGAGTTCCTGCTGGGCTTTTTCTACAAAAAGAGCCCTGCCTGAAGCCAATCACAGAACAGGTAGAAGCCCGCCAAAGCTAACTGGTCCCGTTTCCCAGGAGAACGTTGGTGCTGGACACCAAGGCCAAAACGCTCATGTTACAGAGATAAAGAAACACTGACGGCACAGAGAAAAGAAACCTAAAATTCCAGAGGGCCCCCTCCACACACACTCCATGGCAGCTAGAGGCCTAGCTGACACTCCCCCCAAGGGTGCCAACTCAGGTTGGGAAATTCCTGGAGATTTAGGGGGTGAAGCCAGGGGAGGGCAGGGTTTGGAGCGGGGGAAGGCACTTCAGTGGGGTACAGTGCCCCAGGGTCCACGCTCCAAAGCAGAGGGTTTTGTTCAGAGAAACTGATTTTTGTTTTTGTTCAGAGAAACGGATCCCTGTTGTCTGGAGGCCAGCTGTAATTATAGGGGTTCTCCAGGACTCACCTGGAAGTTGGCCACCCCACCCCACCTTTGATGTCCTGTAAAAGATAAATTGTGCTTCGTTTTTATTTAACATGGTGGTCCTCAGCGGGGGCTATGCCGCCCTCCAGTAAGCGATCCATCCATCATGAGGAGGGGGGAATTCAGAACTTTAGGGGCAAACAGAGAGGGGGGGATTTTGGATTTTGCTCAGCCCTTCCTCCCCGCTTCTGTTTCCCCTCCTTCCAGGGCTAGGTAGGGTGCTCTCAGACAAAATGCTTCACGACATAAACCGGTCCCTTTTCTCCCTCACTTAGGGTGCGGTTGTGCTGTGTGTCTGATTCAATGGATCTCTCCCTTTCGGAGGTCTGAACAAAAGGGCCCATTGGTTTAAGAGGTCCGTGGAGGCGAGCCCAGCTGGGAGGAAGCCCCAATGCCAGCAACTGACTTCACCTGGCACGAGGGCTGCCAACTGTGTGTTGAAAAACTCTTGGAGATTTGGGGGATGGTGTCCAACTGGGGCCGGCGGGGTTTGGAGAGGGCGGGAACCTCAGCAGGGTATAATGCCATAGGGCAGGGGTGTCGAACGCTTTTGTTATGAGGGCTGGATCAGACATAAATGGGACCTTGTCGGGCTGGGCCATGCGTGCCGTAAAATGTAATGCCATGGTACCGATATTTCCAAATCAACCGCCTCTGTTTGCAAATAAATCTTAGCGCAATCCTACATCGGCCCTTAACTCCCTTTGAAGCCCTTGTTCGAAACGCAGATGAAAGCAAGAGGGGTGGGTGGGTTATATCTAAGATATGCCCTATTCTCACGTCCCTGCAATTACTTGTAATTGTGGACAATGTGTTGAATTATTGATTAATAGAATGTTCTCTTTAAGCCGCTAAGCATTTGTGTATTGTGTATATGGGGTCTGAACTGGCAGAGACGGACCAAGAGAGAGATCTTGAAGTCGTAGTGGATAACTCGCTGAAAATGTCTAGGCAGTGTGTAGCTGCAATAAAGAAGGCCAACGCTATGCGGCGGATTATTAGGAGGGGAATTGATAACAAATCAGCCAGTATCATCATGCCCCTGTCTAAATCATTGGTGCGACCTCATTTGGAATACTGTGTACAGTTCTGGTCACCACATCTCAAAAAGGATATTATAGCATTGGAAAAAGTGCAGAGAAGGGCAACTAGAATGATAAAAGGGTTGGAACGCCTTCCCTATGAAGAAAGGTTAAAATGCTTGGGGCTCTTCAGCTTGGAGAAACGACGGCTGAGGGGTGACATGATCGAGGTTTATAAGATTATGAATGGGATTGAGCAGGTTGAGAAAGAAGTCCTTTTCTCCCTTTCTCACAAGACAAGAACTCCTTGTGGGCACTCCATGAAATTGCTGAGCAGTCAGGTTAGAACAGATAAAAGGAAGTCCTTCTTCACCCAAAGAGTGATTCACACGTGGAATTCACTGCCACAGGAGGTGGTGGCAGCTACAAGCATGGACAGTTTCGAGAGGGAATTAGATAAACATATGGAGCAGAAGTCCATCAGTGGCTATGAGCCACAGGGTATAGATAGGAACTCCCAGTCTGGGGCAGGTGATGCACTCTGTTCTTGGTGCTGGAGGGGGCAGCAGTGGGAGGGCTTCTAGTGTCCTGGCCCCACTGCTGGACCTCCTGATGGCACCTGGTATATTTTGGCCGCTGTGTGACAGAGTGTTGGACTAGATGGGCCATTGGCCTAATTCAACATTGGCTTCTCTTATGTTCTTATGTTCTTATTCCACTGTGAGTGGAATGTCCTCTTACAAGTGGTTAAGCAGATGAATACTTATCCTGTAAAACAGGGGTCTTTTCGTAGAAAAAGAGCTGCAGGAGCTCATTAGCATCTGATATGCTAATGAGCGACTAGGCTATTAGCAGATGCCACGCCCCCTGACATCACCAGAAGTGATGTCAGAAGGGGAAGCAAAAGGGGGGGGGAGGCATCTTCGAAAGCCTCCCCTTCCCTTCCCCAGCTGGCTTGGGTGGGGGAGTGAAGAGAGAAGGGGTTTAAAGTTGAAACTCCTTCTCACTAGAGTTGGGCCACAGAAGGAGGAAAGAGGGAAGGAAAGAGAGAGAGTAGAGAGAAGGAAAGAGGGAAAGAAAGAGAAGGAAAGAAGGTCGGAAAGAAAGAGAGAGAAGGGAAGAAGGAGGGAAACAGGGAAAGGAGGCAAAAAGAGAAGAAAAGAAGGAGGGAAAGAGGAAAAGGAGAGAAGGAAAGGAGGGAATGAAAGAAATTCGGCGGCAATTTGGCCCTATTATATCCTATGGGCCATTGAAGTCAATGGTGAAAACATAGGGTATATTCTGGGGGCTGGAGGGCAGGAGGTTTGAGGAAGAGGCTCCAATCTCACAGGGTAGCTGTTGGAGCCTCTCCCCAAGATACCCACCAAGTTTCAAGAACATTGGACCAGGGGATCCAATTCTATGGGCCTCCAAACAGGTTGCCCCATCCTCTCCATTGTTCTCTATGGTGGGAAAAAAGTAACATTTTCCCCACGGTGCTGTTAGTAGCTCTGCAGGGGAGGGGGTGTGAGGGAGAGGCTCCAAATTTTCAGGGTAGCTTCGGGAGCCTCTCCCCACATACACCCCCATGTCTCAAAGTAATTGGACCAATGGGCCTAATTCTATGGGCACCCAAACAGGTTACCCCCATTACCTCCAGTGTTTCCAATGGGGAAACCCAGCCAGCAGCACTTAAGGCAGGCAAGCAGGTAGCACCAGCAGTCAGACTCTCCCAGAGAATCTCAGGGAAAGTGAACTGTCTTGGGAGGTGCTTGTTTGCCATGAGAACAAGTGGCACACTCCAGAACAAATGGCACTGCGGCAGTGCAAGCATGCCACCAGTGCCACACAGAAACCCTAAAAGACCAAAAGGAACAACATTTATACATGTATAAATTGATGGTGCAACCTCATTGGAACACTCACACCACACAGACCTCAAAAAGAATATTTATAGCACGGGGAAAAGTGCATTTTCTTCAGGTGAGCTGACCGCTGCTGCCTGCCAATCTGTTGTAATCCCAGGAGATCTCCAGCCCACCACCCGGCAGCTGGCAGCCCCAGCAGTGAGGCCAGGGGCAAAGTGATGCCAGCCTCATCAAGCTGCACTTCCTTCCCACCCCAGGCTGGGAACACGCTCTGGAGATTAGCGGAACCGCTGGCTTTCATTTGGACCAGACAGAACGTCCCCAGGCCTACCTTCTCTTGCATTTCCAGCTTTATCACTTGAGGCTGGAAACTTCAATAATGAGAAGCTTGCAAAAATATTTACCTCTTGACATTGCTCCCAATGGGCAAAGTAATCATAGAATCATGGAATGTTGGAGTTAGAAGGGACCTTGCAGGTCATCTAGTCCAACCCCCGGCACTCTGCAGGAGCATCGCTGAAAGGTAGCCCTACATACCTACAACATCCCCGAAAGGTGGTTGTCCAGCCTCCGCTTGAAAACGTCCAGTGAAGGAGCATCCACCACCTGCTGAGGCAGGCTGTCCCACTGCTCAACCACTCTTACAGTTAGGAAGTTTCTCCTGATATCTAGCCGGTAACGACTCCCTTGTAATTTCCACCCATTAGATTTAGTTTTGCAATCCGGAGCAAGAGAGAATAGATCTGCTCCATCTTCTACATGACAGCCCTTCAGATACTTGAAGACTGCCATTGTGTCCCCTCTAAGCCTTCTCTTTCCCAGGCTAAACAGACCCAACTCTTTCAGCCTTTCCTCATAATCAGGATGCAGAAGAAGATGAAAGCACTCAAGGGCTCCTTGAGGACAGCTACAAAGCCACGTGGCACTTCAGAGTAACCTTCTGTACGTTCAGGCCTGGGAATGGGCCTGCCCAGCGGTATGGGTGTGCTCAGAAATTGGGCACGCAGATGCTTCTCCTACAGCATCAAACTCCCAACTGTCCTTTCACACCACACCTGCAACACCTTGTGGCAGGACACTGAGATAGCCCAGGGTGAATAAGCTGCTTCAGAAGTAAATAACGCTTAACACAAGGTATGAGTAAAATGTGCAATTTGCTGCCAGAGGATGTAGTGATGGCCACAGTTTTATATGAAGGAAGGAAGGAAGGAAGGAAGGAAGGAAGGAAGGAAGGAAGGAAGGAAGGAAGGAAGGAAGGAAGGAAGGAAGGAAGGAAGGAAGGAAGGAAGGTAGGTTAAAACACTTGGAGCTCTTTAGCTTGGAGAAACAATGGCTGAGGGGTGACATGATCGGGGTTTATAAGATTATGCATGGGATAGAGCAGGTAGAGGAAGAGGTACTTTTCTCCCTTTCTCACAATACAAGAACTCCTTGTGGGCACTCCATGAAATTGCTGAGCGGTCGGGTTAGAACAGATAAAAGGAAGTCCTTCTTCACCCAAAGAGTGATTAACACATGGAATTCACTGCCGCAGGAGGTGGTGGCAGCTACAAGCATGGACAGCTTCAAGAGGGAATTAGATAAACGTACGGAGCAGAGGTCCATCAGTGGCTCTAAGCCACAACATATAGATAGGGACTCTGGGGCAAAAGATGCTCTGTATTCTTGGTGCTTGAGGGGCAACAGTGGGAGGGGCTTCTAGTGTCCTGGGCCCCCTGGTGGACCTCCTGATGGCACCAGGTATTTTTGGCCACTGTGTGACACAGGGTGTTGGACTGGATGGGCCATTGGCCTGATCCAACATGGCTTCTCTCATGTTCTTATAAAGGGATTAGATAGATTCATGGAGGAGAGGTCAATCAATAGCTACATGCCATGGTGACTAAAGGGAACCTCCATATCTAGAGGCAGTCAACCTCTGAAACCCAATGCCAGGAGGAAGCCTCTGGAGCCCCTCCCCCTGCTTCTGGGCTGTTGGAATGTGGGGGGGGGGAACAGCCACTGGGTGCTCCATTATACTCTATGGAAACCAGTCCCCATAGGGTATAATGGATAATTGATCTGTGGGTATCTGGGGTGCTGGGGGGTGTTTTTTAGGTAGAGCCACCAATTTTTCAGCATAGCTGATGGTGCCTCTCCTGAGGAACTGGTTGGCCACTGTGCAAGACAGGAGGCTGGACTAGATGGACCACTGGTCAGATGGACTGTTGGTCTGATCCAGCAGGGCTCTTCTGATGTTCTTAGGATGGCCTCAGCCTCCATGCCCTGTTATTGGCCCTCCAGAGGAACTGGCTGGCCACTGTGTGAGACATGATGCTGGACTAGACGGACCACTAGTCAGATCCAGCAGGGCTCTTCTGATGTTCTTAAGAAGGCCTCGGCCTCTGTGCCCCATTGTTGGCCCTCCAGAGGAACTGGTTGGCCTCTGTGTGACAGAATGCTGGATCCAGCAGGGTTCTTCTGATGTTCTTATGAAGGCCTTGGCCTCTCTGCCCTGTTGTTGGCCCTCCAGAGGAACTGGTTGGCCACAGTGTGAGACAGGAGGCTGGACTAGATGGACCACTGGTCAGATCCAGCAGGGCTCTTCTGATGTTCTTATGAAGGCCTTGGCCGCTATGCCTTGTTGTTGGCCATCCAGAGGAACTGGTTGGCCATTGTGAGACAGGATGCTGGACAGGTTGGATCCAGCAGGGCTCTTCTGATGTTCTTCTGAAGGCCTCAGCCTCTCTGCCCTGTGCTGGCTGTCCAACAACATTGGGTCAATATGTGTTGAAGTCAAGTCAGTTGAGTCAAGTCAATATGTGTTCAAGTTAATATTGTGGGTCAATATGTGTTCAAGTCGGGGAAAAAGAGATTAAGTTTCTAGACACTCTCAATGGCTGTGCTACGGAGCAGATGGTCACTGAACCTACCAGGGAAGAGGCGATCCTGGATTTGGTCCTAAGTAACACCCAAGACCTGATGAGAGATGTGAAAGTGATTGCACTGCTTGGGAACAGTGACCGTAACGTCATTGAGTTCAACATTTGTATAAATAGGGAGTTGCCCAAAAAGACCGACACAACCACTTTTGACTTTAAAAGGGGTAACTTCTCTGAAATGTGGGGACATGTGAAGAGGAAACTGGAAGGAAAAGAAAGAAGGGTCAAAACCATTGGGGAAGCTTGGAGAGTGTTTAAAACTACAATCCTAGAAGCTCAGGTTAAAATATATACTGCAGGTTAGGAAGGGCACAGATAGGTATAGAAAAAGGCCTGCATAGTTAACAAAGAAAGCAATGGAAGCTGTAAAAGGTAAGAAGGATTCCTTTAAGTGATAGAAAGCTAGTCTCAGTGCGGTTGATAAAAGGGAACACAGGCTGTGGCAAATAAAATGCAAGTCTGTGATCAGACAGGCGAAAAGGGAATATGAGGAGCATATCACAAAAAAACATAAGGACCAACAATAAAACTTCCTACTTCTTCACCCCAAAGAGTGATTAACACATGGAATTCACTGCCACAGGAGGTGGTGGCAGCTACAAGCATGGACAGTTTCAAGAGGGGAATTAGAGAAACATCTGGAGCAGAAGTCCATCAGTGGCTATTAGCCACAAGGTATAGATAGGAACTCTTAGTCTGGGGCAGGTGATGCACTCTATTCTTGGTGCTGGGGGGCAGCAATGGGAGGGCTTCTAGTGTCTTGGCCCCACTGCTGGACCTCCTGATGGCACCTGGTATTTTTGGCCACTGTGTGACAGAGTGTTGGACTAGATGGGCCATTGACCTGATTCAACGTTAGCTTCTCTTATGTTCTTATGTTCCTTCAAATGCTTTGGATTATTAGGAAAGGAATTGAAAACAAATCAGCCAGTATCATAATGCCCCTATATAAATCGATGGTGCGACGTCATTTGGAGTACTGTGTACAATTCTGGTCACCACACCTCAGAAACGACATTATAGCATTGGAAAAAGTGCAGAAAAGGGGAACTAGAATGATAAAAGGGTTGGAACACTTTCCCTATGAAAAAAGGTTAAAGTGCTTGGGGCTCTTTAGCTTGGAGAAACGACGGCTGAGGGGTGACATGATTGAGGTTTACAAGATTATTAGAAACACTTCTCATCTCCCACAGTGAAGACAGAGGCAAAAAATGCATTCAGCTTCTCAGCCATTTCCCTGTCGTCCTTCACTATTCCTTTTACCCCTTGGTCATCCAAGGGCCCCACTGCCTCCCTGGCTAGTTTCCTGCTTATAATGTATTTGAAGAAAGTTTTATTGTTCTTATGGGGTTTTTTTGCCTGTGATATGCTCCTCATATTCCCTTTTTGCCTGCCTGATCTCAGACTTGCATTTTATTTGCCACAGCCTGTGTTCCCTTTTATCAGCCTCACTGAGACTAGCTTTCCATCGCTTAAAGGAATCCTTCTTACCTTTTAGAGCTTCCATTACTTTCTTTCTTAACCATGCAGGCTTTTTTCTATGTCCAGGGCTATTTTTGGGCAGGAACGCACAGGAACGGACTTCCGGCTGGCTCTTGAGTTGGCCATGCCCAGCAGGAATTCATTAGCATAATAGGCCACACCCAACAGCAGAAACTCATTAGGATTGGCTACTTTAGGGCTGTGTGGCCTAACATGCAAAGGAGTTCCTGCTACCAAAAAGCCCTGGGTTTTGACAACAAACAAGGTAAACGGAATAAGAAGCAAAAGGTGGGTGTGGCTGGATGACCTAACAACCTTCTGGTAACCTGGGGGTGTGGCCTAATATGCTAATGAGCTGCATTGTCAAAGTGTGGCCTAATATGCCTATAAGTTTCTGCTGATGGATGTGGCCTATTATGCTAATGAGTTCCTGCTGGGCTTTTTCTACAAAAAATACCCTGTCTATATCTATTTGTGCCTTTCTTAACCTGCGGTGTATATTTTTTCTGAGCTTCTAGTACTGAAGTGTTAAATAGTCTCCAGGCTTCCCCAATGATTTTGACCCTTTTTTCTTTTCCTTCCAATTGCCTCTTCACACATCCCCTTAAAAATGAGGCTGAAGTTGGTTCCTTATTCCCAGTTCCTTTTTCGTTCCTTATTCCTTATTCATCCAAAAACAGTGAGGAGAGTTTGAAAGCTCTGAACCCCATAATAAGATTTGGACCCCCAAACTTCATACACCCCCATGTTCAGTGAACTCTCAAAAGTGGCTGAGTTGGTCTTTTTGGGCAACTCCCTATTTATACAAATGTTGAACTCAATAATGTTATGGTTACTGTTCTCAAGCGGTGCAATCACTTTTACACCTCTCACCAGGTCTTGGGCATTACTGAGGACCAAATCCAGGATCTTCTATGGTAGGTTCAGTGACCATCTGCTCCATAGCACAGTCATTGAGAGTGTCTAGAAACTCAATCTCTTTTCCCCGACTTGAACACATATTGACCCAATCAATGTGTGGGTAGTTCAAATCACCTATTACGACACAGTTATTTTGTCTAGCCATTATCTTTAGTTCATTCATCATTTTATAATCCTCCTCTATCTTTTGATCTGGTGGGTGATAACAAAGTCCCGGTGTTAAGCTTCCTTTTGGGCCCACTGTTTTGATCCATAGCATTTCCAGAATTGCCCTCCAGAGGAACTGGAGGGTGATCCATAGCATTTCCAGAATCGAATCTAATTCTCTTACCTTCTCAGTCTCTATACCCTCTCTGACATACAGAGCTACCCCACCTTCCCCCCCATCCTTCCGATATAATTTATAACCAGGAATCACCGTATCCTACTGATTTTCCTCATCCCACCAAGTTTCTGAAATATCCAGAATGCCTATGTTTCCCCCCAACACCAAGCATTCCAATTCCCCGATTCTACCTCGGATACTTCTAGCATTTGTATATAAACATCTATAATTTCTCAGGCATGTTAGGCCAGCATCCTTCCACAGAGATCCTGGGATAATCCTTGCACATGTGGCTTGTGGCCCTTGCTCTTAGAGAGCAGCTCAGGGGGAAAGGCTTGCAGGAAGAGGCGGGATTAATCAGCTTGAAGTCTGGCCAAGAAACTTAGCCAAAGGGTGCCAAAGAGCCCGGAGCTGGCACTTCCTCTTTGCTTGGAGTTCACAAGCCGCTGTCCCGCCAACTGCTCTCAACAAACACATTTGTTGACTTCCCAGAACCATTTCCCATCTTTCTGCTTCCTCCTCCTGCTCTTGCCAAAGCAATTACATGCAATTATATAAGTCTGGCAATTATATAAGGAGTTTCTTATGTCATCATGCCTGATGGAACAAGCTGGGTTCTCTTGCCTGCGACATGGGACATCTTTGCACTTTCTGAAGGGCTGCTGTTCACCCTGGGAGACATTTGGTATCACCTGCATCCGTGGGCGGCTGTGCAGCAAGGGAATGTCCCAATCCCTGAGCCTCCAGAGGCCCACTTTGGTGTAGTGGTTAAGAGCACGGACTCCAATCTGGGAGAACCGGGTTTGATTCCCCACTCCTCCACATGCAGCCAGCTGGGTGACCTTGGGCAGTCACATGTTCTATCAGAGCTGTTCTCCCAGGAGCAGTTGTCGAGAGAGCTTTCTCAGCCCAACTTACCTCATAGGGTGTCTGTTGTGGAGAGAGGAAGGGAAGGGAGAAGTAAACCGCTCTGAGTGAAGTGTGGGGTATAAATGCAATCTCCTCCTCCTCCTCCATCTTCTTCTCCTTCTCCTCCTCTTCTTCCTCTTCCTCTCCTCCTCCTCCTCCTTATTTTGTATCGTCGTTGTGAGGTTTTCACTCTTCCCCAACCCAGTAGTTTTCAGGGAATCCCCCCTCCCCTTGTGTGTGCGTGTAAAGTGCCAACAAGTTACTGCCCACGTACGGCGACCCCTTCGAGGGGTTTCCAAGGGAAATGAGAAGCAGAGCTGCTTTGCCTTTGCCTTCCTCTGCAGTCTTTCTTGGTGGTTGTTCGTCCAAGTACAGAGGAGTACTGCTAAGTCTCAGAAATTTGATGAGATGGAGGTGTACCGTGTGGCCTTTGAAAACAGGGGGAATGGGAGTACCAAAAACGGCCAGTACCAACACTGCCCTCTGGTGATTTCTCCCCAACCCAGAGGATACCAGAACAGAGATTTGTTTTGCGCTGTCCCGCTTAAGTCCAGCTTCTCTGGCCTTCACACACCCTTCCCACTCATAGTGTTGCCAACCTCCAGGTGGGGCCTGGAGATCTCCTGCTTTTAAAATTGATCTCCAGTCGACCGATATTAGTTCCCCTGGAGGAAATGGTTGCTTTGTGTCAAACCTCGCACCCAGCTCTGTTTGTCATAACAAAAGGGGGAAAGAAATTCCTACTGGGAGGGGAGTGATAGATGATGAAGAGGAAGAGATTGGATTTATATCCCGCTCTTCACTACCTGAAGGAGTCTCAGAGCAGCTTACAAACTCCTTTCCCCTCCCCCTCCCCACAACAGACACCCTGGGAGGTAGAAGAAGAGAACATAAGAACATAAGAACATAAGAACATAAGAGAAGCCAATGTTGAATCAGGCCAATGGCCCATCTAGTCCAACACTCTGTCACACAGTGGCCAAAATATACCAGGTGCCATCAGGAGGTCCAGCAGTGGGGCCAGGACACGAGAAGCCCTCCCACTGATGCCCCCTCCAGCACCAAGGATAGACTGCATCACCTGCCCCAGACGGAGAGGAAGGGATTAGATTTATACCCCGCCCTTCACCACCCAAAGGAGTCTCAGAGCGGCTCACAAACTCCTCTCCTTTCCCCTTCTCACAACAGACACCCCCTGTGAGGTAGAAGAAGAGAAAAGATTGGATTTATACCCCGCCCTTCACTACCCAAAGGAGTCTCAGAGCGGCTGACAAACTCCTTTCCCTTCCCCTCCCCACAACAGACACCCTGTGAGGCAGGTGGGGCTGAGAGAGCTCTTAACAGAAACCGCTCTTTTTCAAGAACAGCCATGCCAGAACTATGGCTTGCCCAAGGTCATCCAGCAGGTGCAAGTGGAGGAGTGGGGGATCAAACCCGGTTCTCCCAGATTCGAGTCCGCGCACTTAACCACGACACCAGACCGGCTGTATGTGAACCTTTTGCTCTTAGCGGCATAACTTTCCCAAAGATGAAACCTCCCCCTCCCCACAGGGGGACTCTTTGAAGCCTGATTTCTTTATAGATAGTGGGATGCTTCTTCCTTTTTTGGGGGGAGATGTAGTAGTTAGGTGCGATGAATGTAACATGGGTATGTGTAACTGCTATTGGGGAGGGGTCCTTTCTAATTACCTATCTTAACTAGGAACTCACCAAAATCATTAGTTCTAACACAGGGCGCATTAACCTGGAACTAGCTTACTTTTCTCAATAAACAAATCTTTTGATACAGAGGGTGTTGTTGAGAGTAACTCGGCCAGGGGTCTGACACTTTGGAGGGCGGACTCTACGGCACGGTACCTCCCCCTCCCTATCCTCCCCCTCTCCAGGCTCCACCCCCCAAATCTCCAGGTATTTCCCAATCCAGAGCTAGCAATCCTACCCAGTCAACGTAAACCCAGCAGGTAGCCGTATCAGTCCGTTGCAATGAAAATTAACAGGGAGCCCTCAAAACTGCGAACCAAGAGGGTCAAGCTAACACTATATAATATAAAAATACAAATGTTTATTAAGGTGTTACACATGTTGAAACATACTATGATTAAAAGAAAGAGTCCAAATTTCAGACTTTTAAAAACTTTTCTACTGCAAATACACTTGACGGGTAAACACTTTTTAACTTGGGACCAGACGCGTTTCAGCCCCTTCGGGCCTTCCTCAGTGGTCAATATTCTCTATATTACACTGACACATATCCAAAGGTAAAGGTTCCCTTGCTCGAAAGCCAGTCGAATTCGACTCTAGGGTTGTGGTGCTCATCTCTGTTTCAAAGCCGAAGAGCCAGAGCTGTCCGAAGACATTTCTGTGGTCATGTGGCCGGCATGACTAAACACCAAGGCGCATGAAATGCTTCCTAGCCTTCCCACCAAAGTGGTACCTATTTATCTACTTGCAATTTCTTGCTTTCGAACTGCTAGGTTGGCAGGAGCTGGAACTAGAGACGGGAGCTCACTCCGTCATGTGGCACCCGGGTCTTGAACTGCTGAACTACTGACCTTCCACAGCCTGCAGTTCAGCGTCTTAACCACTTGAGCCACCGCAGCTCCCCACATATCCAAATACATGTATAAAAGGGTTTCTGTATACACATATATATAACCAGATGTTGTTTCCTGAAATTATAAAAAGGAAAAAAGGAAGGGGGAAACAAGCCTGATTATGACATACCAAATGTATAAAAAAAATCATTAATGATACTAAAGATTCTTTCTACAGAAGTTACCTTATATGCTTATAGTTATGCTCCTGGCTTGAATGTTGGGCCATAAATATAGCCATGCCAATTCTTCAAATGATTCTGAATAAATATAAAAAATAAAATACAATTATTGAATTTTTTGTTTAAATAGTCTAATTTTATAGTAATTTTAGCCTTAAATATAATTAAATTGGCCAACAAACCTGGTATCAGAGATTTCATTGGTCTGGATGTGTGTCACTTGGTATTTTTGGCCGCTGTGTGACAGAGTGTTGGACTAGATGGGCCACTGGCCTGATTCAACATTGGCTTCTCTTATGTTCTTACCTCCTTCAGAGGTAATGATCAAATTACAAACGTCTGCAGTTACATCAATAGATAGTGAAACCTGGGATGATGCCATCGCCCACGTGTATTGCACAATGCTTGCCAAGGAGGAAATTACAAAATGGGAGGGGGTAGACAGGAGAGGGAGTGAGAAAAACCAGTGTGGGGGGGAGGGAAACAAGGTCAACATAAAAAAACTGCAGAATAACAGGTATAGGTGTTTTCAAAGACAGCAAGTCCAATCCACTTCTTCATTCAGTCCTAAGGGAGCCAATGTCTGTAGGTGATGAATCCAAAATAACTCTCTTTTCTGGAGCACTCTGCACATGTTTGGATTAGTAGTCCGGACTGTCTCTATGATCCAGAATTTCAGCTCTTTTTCGGTGTGGACCAAGTCCAGAAGATGGTTCACAAGTGGCGCGGTCCGTTTCTTTCATCTGATGCTGCTCTTATGCTCCCCAATTCTTACTTTCATCGGTCTTGACGTTTGCCCCAAATACATTTTTTCACATGGACGTTGGATACAGTAAATTACTCCTTTGCTGTTACAGTTGCAGAACGTATTAATAAAGAAAGTTTTTGTTCTAGCCGTATTTTGAAAGGACTTTTTGGCCTCAGCACAATCACACACGGAACAGCTTCCACAAGCAAAAATAACCACGAGGTATCTGCCTCCCCCTCATGCAGCTGGTGTCCTTCATAAGAGAAGCCAATGTTGAATCAGGCCAATGGCCCATCTAGTCCAACACTCTGTCACACAGCGGCCAAAATATACCAGGTGCCATCAGGAGGTCCAGCAGTGGGGCCAGGACACTAGAAGCCCTCCCACTGCTGCCCCCCTCCAGCACCAAGAATAGAGAGCATCACCTGCCCCAGACTGAGAGTTCCCATCTATACCCTGTGGCTAATAGCCACTGATGGACTTCTGCCCCGTATGTTTATCTAATTCCCTCTTGAAACTGTCCATGCTTGCAGCTGCCACCACCTCCTGTGGCAGTGAATTCCATATGTTAATCACTCTTTGGGTGAAGAAGTATTTCCTTTTATCTGTTCTAAACCGACTGCTCAGCCTGCTTCAGGAAGGCTGCTTCTGACTAGTACATCTCTGAGATTTCTTGCTCTCCTGGCTGTGAACAAGGGAGGATTCTCGCATCTAGGGCTGTTGGATAAGAGGTGCCAATATTTGTTTACAATAGTCTGTACCGGTTTAAATGTGCTATTATAAGTTAGAGGTATAATCATCCTATCTATTCTCTGATTGCGAGCTCTAGGGGTGAGTAGAGACGTTCTGGAGGTATTACAGGCTCTGTAATAAGCTCTTTTCAAGTTTCTAGATGTTGGCAAGTTGGCCTCTGCTGTCAATGCCTGCCCGTCTCTTAAAGTCCCTGTCCTCACTGCAATTTCATCTCAATCTTAATAATTGGGAGTAAGGGAAATTCCTTTTAATGTGTCCGGGGTGGAAGCTATCCATTGCTAAGTAAGAGTTGGCATCAGTGGGTTTTCTACAGACTTCTGTTTGCATCTTATTGCCTGTCCTTCTTATTTCTACATCTAAAAAATGTACCTTATAATTATCGTATGTTAATTCCGATTTAATTGTGTTATGTATCTGATTTATATATTGGCCAGATTCAATCAAAGATTCCATTGTACCATTCCAAACCATAAAGATATCGTCCAGGAATCTTTTATAAAAAAGCCCTATGTTATTTGGGGGGGGGGGGGGGATAAAGGGATGCAGTTGGATAATCGGGCTGCATCTAAACCTGCCCTACAGGAGCCCTGTGACATCAGTAATCAGCAGGTCTGCATTTTACCCCCAGGTTAATCTGTTAAATTTTGTCCCACAAAACTTCATGGTAGCCAAGCAGTTCTACAAGAACAATCTCCTTCTTTCTCTCTGTAGAGCCCAACATTTGAAAATGACAGACATGAAAAACTCAGGGAGAAGGCCTGGAACGTAAAGGGCACAATTAAAGAGACTAGGTTGTGGCCTGGCTCAGAACCGAGAGAACTGTTAGAACATCTACCTTGATTCTCTTTGTTAGGGGCCAGAAATGGGAACAGGTGTGTGTGAGTAGAATAGGGGTATTCTTTTGACTTTAGTTTTTGGGCACAAAACAAAGTAGGTCAAGAGTAGGTCTCCTTAATGACCTCAGAAGTTAACTTCTCTGGAAGCAGTATTTAAGAAGATGAGGAGAGAATTCATATGGAATTCACTGCCACAGGAGGTGGTGGCAGCTACAAGCATGGGCAGTTTCAAGAGGGAATTAGATAAACATCTGGAGCTGAAGTCCATCAGTGGCTATTAGCCACAGGGCATAGATGGGAACTCTCAGTCTGGGGCAGGTGATGCACTCTATTCTTGGTGCTGGAGGAGGCAGCAGTGGGAGGGGGCTTCTAGTGTCCTGGCCGCACTGCTGGACCTCCTGATGGCACCTGGTATATTTTGGCCGCTGTGTGACAGAGTGTTGGACTAGATGGGCCATTGGCCTGATTCAACATTGGCTTCTCTTATGTTCTTATGGATAAAGATATGGAGCAGAGGCCCATCAGTGGCTATTAGCCACAGGGTATAGATGGGAACTCTCAGTCTGGGGCAGGTGATGCACTCTATTCTTGGTGCTGGAGGGGGCAGCAGTGGGAGGGCTGCTAGTGTCCTGGCCCCACTGCTGGACCTCCTGATGGCCCCTAGTATTTTTGGCCGCTGTGTGACAGAGTGTTGGACTAGATGGGCCATTGGCCTGATTCAACATTGGCTTCGCTTATGTTCTTATGTTATGTAACCAGTTCAACCATTAGCAGCTCAAAACAACAGACGTCTGGTTCCCTTGCAGTCATGGCAGATGATAAAATCCAAAAGGAGAAATGCCTGTGTCCTGCTTCCACTGTGCTCAGCAAAGTCCGAAGCCTCCCCCTCCCCCAAGGAGTCTTCAAGCTCTAAGAGCAGGGCCTTTTCCGCAAGAACCCCTTCCGTCGGAGGAAGGCGCCAAACTAGGTTGAGCCCCATGGAAACCCAAATCAGTCTGCCTATCAGGGCTGCCAGCTCTGCGTTGGGATATACCTGGAGATCTTGGGGAGTGGATCCTGGGGAGGGCGGGGTTTGGGGAGGGGCCTCAGCAAGGCCCAATGGCTGTCGTGGCAAGAGCGAGGGTGTCGAACTCATTTGTTAGGAGGGCCAGTTCTGACATACTTCTTCACCCAAAGAGTGATGAACACATGGAATTCACTGCCACAGGAGGTGGTGGCAGCTACAAGCATGGACAGTTTCAAGGGGGAATTAGATAAACATCTGGAGCAGAAGTCCATCAGTGGCCATTAGCCACAGGGTATAGACGGGAACTCTCAGTCTGGGGCAGGTGATGCACTCTATTCTTGGTCCTGGAGGGGGCAGCAGTGGGAGGGCTTCTGGTGTCCTGGCCCCACTGCTGGACCTCCTGATGGCACCTGGTATATTCTGGCCGCTGTGTGACAGAGTGTTGGACTAGATGGGCCATTGGCCTGATTCAACATGGGCTTCTCTTATGTTCTTTTGTTCTTATGACATAAATGGGACTTTGTCGGGCCAGGCCACATGTGTCATGAAATGTAATGTCAGGTAGCGGAGAGATAAACTTTATAAAGGACACCAATGAACACAAAGTTTTTTTTAACTTAAAATACGAACATGCTTAAAACAGTAGTGAAACGGATTTGTTTGTATTGCGCAGTATCTGTTGCAAGTGAGCGACAATAGAAGAGAATTTTCAGCAGAATCACTACAGTAAATGTTTTTGCACACATATCTTTATCGCCTCTTCGCTATTTTTGCCATGGATGTTGTGTTTGGATTCCCACCTCCTGCCGTGATCTCTCATTTTTGGCTTCTACCCCCTGCAAGTTGGCAACCACAGGCAGCCCTGAGCAGGAAATGGGTGCGCTGTTGCATACTCAGCCAGTTTGGTGTAGTGGTTACGTGCACGTACTCTAATATGTGAGAACCAGTTTTGATTCCCCACTCCTCCACTTGCAGCTGCTGGATGACCTTGGGCAAGCCGTAGTTCTGATAAGAGCTGTCCTTGAAAAAGAGAGCAGTTTCTGTCAGAGCTCTCTCAGCCCCACCTACTCACAGCGTGTCCGTTGTGGGGAAGGGGAAGTGAAAAGAAGTTTGTCAGCTGCTCTGAGACTCCTTTGGGTAGTGAAGAGCGGGGTATAAATCCAATCTCTTCCTCTTCTTCTTCTACCTCCCAGGGTGTCTGTTGTGGGGAGGGGAAGGGGAAGGAGTTTGTCAGCCGCTCTGAGACTCCTTTGGGTAGTGAAGGGCGGGGTATAAATCCAATCTCATCCTCTTCTTCTACCTCCCAGGGTGTCTGTTGTGGGGAGGGGAAGGGGAAGGAGTTTGTCAGCCGCTCTGAGACTCCTTTGGGTAGTGAAGGGCAGGGTATAAATCCAATCTCTTCTTCCTCTTCTTCTACCTCACAGGGTGTCTGTTGTGGGGAAGGGAAGGGAAAGGAGTTTGTCAGCCCCTCTGAGACTCCTTTGGGTAGTGAAGGGCAGGGTATAAATCCAATCTCTTCTTCCTCTTCTTCTACCTCACAGGGTGTCTGTTGTGGGGAAGGGAAGGGAAGGGAAAGGAGTTTGTCAGCCGGTCTGAGACTCCTTTGGGTAGTGAAGGGCAGGGTATAAATCCAATCTCTTCTTCTTGTTCTACCTCACAGGGTGTCTGTTGTGGGGAAGGGAAGGGAAAGGAGTTTGTCAGCCGGTCTGAGACTCCTCTGGGTAGTGAAGGGCGGGGCATAAATCCAATCTCTTCCTCTTCTTCTTCTTCTACTGAGCCCTGAAGCTGGGAAGTCCTCTGAATACCTCTCTTTCCACAAGGCCAGTGTGGTTTTGCAAACCGATCCCCCTGAACGCCATCTGTCCTTGGGTTACCCTTTGGCAATTTAAAACTGATCCCCAGGACGGGAGGGGGCGGGGCACCTGCCATCTGATGCTTTGTCAAGCGCGAGGCTCTTCCAAACCGCAGATACTTTACTAAGTGGGTGTGTGTACACAGCCGAAGAACAAACTTTCCTCGAGGTCTCAGAAAGGATTGTTTATCGTCCGGGTTTGCTTTTTTTCTCCTCCACTGACCAGCTTTGTCTGAGGCAGCATTAGTGAAACCGAGATCTCCGGCCAGTTTGAGTGATACCATCCCCAAAGAACTTGCTCTTTTAGGGACATCCCAGAGCAGGAAACATACCGGAACATTTTCAAGACTAACAGGTTTTTATTCCGGCGTGAACTTTTGAGGGCCAGAGTCCAAAAGGCCACGACATGTAGAAAGTACACAAGATTAGGGATGCCAACCTCCAGGTGGGATCTGCAGATCCCCTGGGATGACAGTGGACCTCCAGGCGACAGAGATCAGTTCCCCTGGAGAAAATGGCTGCTTTGGAGGGTATATGGCATTGTACCAGTTTGGTGTTGTGGTTAAGTGGGCAGACGCTAATCTGGGAGAACTGGGTTTGATTCCCCACTCCTCCACTTGCAGCTGCTGGATGACCTTGGGCAAGCCACAGTTCTGACAAGAGCTGTCCTTCCAAAAGAGCAGTTTCTGTCAGAGCTCTCTGAGCCCCGCCTACCTCACAGGGTGTCTGTTGTGGGGAGGGTAAGGGAAAGGAGTTTGTAAGCCGCTCTGAGACTCCTTTGGGTCGTGAAGGGTGGAGTGTGAATCCAGTCTCTTCTTCTTCTTCTACCTCACAGGGTTTCTGTTGTGGGGAAGGAAAGGGGAAGGAGTTTGTCAGCTGCTCTGAGACTCCTTTGGGTAGTGAAGGGCAGGGTATAAATCTCTTTTCTTCTTCCTCTTCTTCTTCTTCTTCTTCTACTACTACTACTACTACTACTACCTTACTGAGGCCCCTGTCCTCCCCAGGGTCCATCCCGAAATCTCCAGGAGTTCAGTAGCCCCTTAAGAAGAAGAAGAAAAAGAAGAGGAGGAGGAGGAGGAGGAGGAGGAGGAGGAGGAGACTGAATTTATATCCCGCCCGTCACTTGGAGTCTCAGAGTGGCTTACAAACTCCTTTCCCTTCCCCTCCCCACCACAGATACCCTATGAGGTAGGTGGGGCTGAGAGAGCTCTGACAGAACTGTCCTTGAGAGAACAACTCTGACAGAACTATGGCTTGCCCAAGGCCATCCAGCAGCTGCGAGTGGAGGAGTGGGGACTCAAGCCCAGTTCTCCCAGGTTAAATTCCACACACTTAACCACTACACCAAACTGGATTTATACCCTGCCCACTACCTGAAGGAGTCTCAGAGCGGCTGACAATCTCCTTTCCCTCCCCCTCCCCACAACAGACACCCCGTGAGGTAGGTGGGGTTGAGAGAGTGCTCTCGAGAACTGCTCCTGAGAGAACAGCTCTGAGAGAACTTTTGACTGACTCAAGGTCACACCAACAGCTGCATGTGGAGGAGTGGGGAACCAAACCCGGTTCTCCCAGATTAGAGTCCGCGCTCCTAACCAGTACACCAAACTGGCTCTCAGGGTTTCCAGGGTATAAGCCGTCAAGTGTCAAAGCTCTCTGACAAGGAACCTTTGACTTTCAAATGCCTGTATCCTTGTCGGCCTTCAGGGTACTCCAGGGCTTGAACCTTGCTCAGTCTTCTGGAGTAAACTTCTGCAACGTGCGAGGGATCCTGGAACTTCTTAAGGTCGAGGGCAGGGATACCGAACGTTTTTGAGCCTGTGGGCACCTCTGGAATGCCGACACAGCACGGTGTGTGCTGCCACAACATGCCTGCTCCAAAATAGCTGCTGCAGGGAGTGAAGCCTAGCTATCAGATGGCTGCCGCAGCTGACCTTCACTTATACAGTGAAGATCCTTGGGTTCTCCAGGCAGCTGATGCCAATGCAAATGCAACATTTAAAAAAAAATCTGCATAGCCAATAAGATCTCCCATGGCCCATAAGAACATAAGAAGAGCCCTGCTAGATCAGACCAGAGGCCCATCCAGTCCAGCATCCTGTCTTACACAGGGACCAAGAACAGGGCAGAGAGGCCAAGGACTTCATAAGAACATAAGAAGAGCCCTGCTGAATCAGACCAGTGGCCCATCTAGTCCAGCATCCTGTCTCACACAGCGGCCAGCCGGTTCCTCTGGATGGCCAACTGCAGGGCATAGAGGCCGGGACGTTCATAAGAAGATAAGAAGAGCCCTGCTGGATCAGACCAATGGTCCATCTAGTCCAGCATCCTGTCTCACACAGTGGCCGACCAGTTCCTCTGGATGGCCAACTGCAGGGCATAGAGTCCAAGACCTTCATAAGAAGGTAAGAAGAGCCCTGCTAGATCAGACCAGTCGTCCACCTAGTCCAGCATCCTGTCTCACACAGTGGCCAACCAGTTCCTCTGGAGGACCAACAGCAGGGCGGAGAGGCCGAGGCCTTCATAAGAACATCAGAAGAGCCCTGCTGGATCAGACCAGTGGTCCACCTAGTCCAGCCTCCTGTCTCACGCAGTCTTCCAACCAGTCTTAATGGCCAACAACTGGTGCTTAAAGACCAAGGCCTTCCCCTGATATTGCCTCCTGGCTCTGGGTTCAGAGGTTTAGGTTGTGGTCACACGTGCCAGTTGAGGCGGAGGGAAAGCGAGGCTATTTTCTCCGGAGGAATTTGACATGCAGTTGTGAGATCACACCTCCCTCTGAAGCTGCGGGCGCAGCCCGTCAGTGTGTGATCAGACGCAACTGCGGGTGAGTCGTGGGTTTTTGACGTTTGTTTCCCATGCACTTAAATGAGGAATCGAGGAATTGCACTTCTGCACCGAGGGCTCCCTATGGACTTTGCAATGACACACTTACTATGAAGGGGGAAAGAACAATGACACGGAGTTGGGATCGCCCGATTAGACCATCCTTTGTACAATATTTTATTAAGTTTTCCATACGTTCATCCAACACGCAAACATACATACATACTCAGGGGGAAATCTTCAAGTAATTATAATGCTGATGCCTAATAATTAAACCATGTGGGTCAAATGTTCATCTCAAAAGGTTTTAGTCTTTCATTGCTGGTATTGCAAAATCTCTTCCCTGTATCCTCACCGATGCATGGTTTGGCTATAACTTTAAATTATTATAATTTCCCAACCAAAGTATAGATCCTTGTCCATGTATTCTCAAAAGCTTTTTTCCTGGGTATTCTTTCAATAATAAAGTTAATTTATCTATTTCTGCTGTTTTCCAGCATTTTGTTTAGACCATCCTGACAGCATGAGAGCGTGCCTGAGCCACCAGACGGGAAATTCTGTCCGTGGCTCATCGCAACCTGTTTACTGCCGGATTTCCCCCAGTGTCTTTTAACTTCACTTCTGCGGCAGAGCAGAACGGGTTGCTGATGGCTGCAGGACACTTCCCAGATGTTGCCATCCAATTGCTCCCTTTAAATCCAACCAGCATTCACGCCTATGCCAGGTTTAATGGTGCGTATGATCGCAGCCTGGGTGTCTCTGAAGGGGAGTTTCCCCTCAATCGCCATGGCTACTAGCCACTGATAGACTTATCCTCTGTGGATCTATCTTTTTCTTTTTTTCCAAGGTTCAGCAATTGTTGTTGTTTTTTCCAATTTTTATTAATGTTTCATGGAAGATATTCCATATATACAGTGAATTCAATATGCTCAAACAACATTACATAGCAAAACATATCACAAAACCGTGAGACTCTGTATCATTAAACTAATGCAAACAACCAACTCTAGAAGAAGAAAAAGAAGAAGAAGAAGAAGAAGAAGAAGAAGAGATTGGATTTATACCTTGCCCTTCACTACCCAAAGGAGTCTTAGAGCGGCTTACAGTCTCCTTCCCCTTCCCCTCCCCACAAGAGACACCCTGTGAGGTAGAAGAAGAGGAAGAAGAGATTGGATTTATACCCCGCCCTTCACTACCCGAAGGAGTCTCAGAGCGGCTTACAGAATCTTTCCCCTTCCCCTCCCCACAACAGACACCCTGTGAGGTAGAAGAAGAAGAAGAAGAGGAAGAGATTGGATTTATACCCCGCCCTTCACTACCCAAGGGAGTCTCAGAGCGGCTTACAGACTCCTTCCCCTTCCCCTCCCCACAACAGACACCCTGTGAGGTAGAAGAAGAAGAAGAGGAGATTGGATTTATACCCCGCCCTTCACTACCCAAGGGAGTCTCAGAGCGGCTTACAGACTCCTTCCCCTTTCCCTCCCCACAACAGACACCCTGTGAGGTAGAAGAAGAGGAAGAAGAGATTGGATTTATACCCCACCCTTCACTACCCAAAGGAGTCTTAGAGCGGCTTACAGACTCTTTCCCCTTCCCCTCCCACAACAGACACCCTGTGAGGTAGAAGAAGAAGAAGAGGAAGAGATTGGATTTATACCCCACCCTTCACTACCCAAGGGAGTCTCAGAGCGGCTTACAGACTCCTTCCCCTTCCCCTCCCCACAACAGACACCCTGTGAAGAAGAAAAAGAGGAGATTGGATTTATACCCCATCCTTCACTACCCAAAGGAGTCTCAGAGCGGCTGACAAACTCCTTTCCCTTCCCCTCCCCACAACAGACACCCTGTGAGGTAGAAGAAGAAGAGGAAGAGATTAGATTTATACCCCGCCTTTCACTACCCAAGGGAGTCTCAGAGCGGCTTACAGACTCCTTCCCCTTTCCCTCCGCACAACAGACACCCTGTGAGGTAGAAGAAGAGGAAGAAGAGATTGGATTTATACCCCACCCTTCACTACCCAAAGGAGTCTTAGAGCGGCTTACAGACTCTTTCCCCTTCCCCTCCCACAACAGACACCCTGTGAGGTAGAAGAAGAAGAGGAAGAGATTGGATTTATACCCCACCCTTCACTACCCAAGGGAGTCTCAGAGCGGCTTACAGACTCCTTCCCCTTCCCCTCCCCACAACAGACACCCTGTGAAGAAGAAAAAGAGGAGATTGGATTTATACCCCACCCTTCACTACCCAAAGGAGTCTCAGAGCGGCTGACAAACTTCTTTCCCTTCCCCTCCCCACAACAGACACCCTGGGAGGTAGAAGAAGAAGAGGAAGAGATTAGATTTATACCCCGCCCTTCACTACCCAAGGGAGTCTCAGAGTGGCTTACAGACTCCTTCCCCTTTCCCTCCCCACAACAGACACCCTGTGAGGTAGAAGAAGAAGAAGAAGAAGAGATTGGATTTATACCCCGCCCTTCACTGCCCAAAGGCATCTCAGAGCGGCTCACAAACTCCTTTCCCTTCCCCTCCCCATAACAGACACCCTGTGAGGTAGGCGGGGCTGAGAGAACTTCTGACAGAAACTGCCCTTGAGAAAACAGCTATGCCAGAGCTTGTGACTGACCGAAGGTCACACCAGCAGGTGCAAGTGGAGGAGTGGGGAATTACACCCGGTTCTCCCAGATAAGGTTCCGCGCACTTAACCACGACACCAAACTACTGAGAGACCTTCTCATAACCTTAATTTGGAAACACTGTTTGTGGTACCAATAGAATTAAAGGAGTGCTCGAACCTTCGTAAACAACTTCATAGGTGAAGCCGTTCTGTGTAGCTGGGATTTGCTGGTTATATATCGTTCTCCGAGAAATAGGCTAATGATGGGAACCATTTACGAACAAATTTAGAGTGGGATCCCACATGCCCTTGTGTTTGAGTATCATTGTTTACCGCAACTTTATCTCTGTGGATCTATCTAATCCTCTTCGAAAGCTGTTTATTCCTCTGGCCGTCACCATCAGAAACCTTGCTGAGCAAAAGTCCCACCTGACCACGCCCGCTTTCTAAAGACACAAGCATGGAGGTGACCTCACAGCATCTTCTTCTTTGAATCTCAAAATCGACTGGCCCTCCCAGACCCCAAGGATGCCAGGCTGTCAACAACCAGGGTGTGAGCCTTTTCAGTGGTGGCCCCATCCTGGTGCAATGAGCTCCCGGAGGAGATCAGGGCCCCGCGGGAACTTTCACAGTTCCACGGGGCCTGCAAGACGGAGCTCTTCCGCCCGGCTTTCAGCTAGGGTGTTGCCACCACTATAGAATCCTGGCCCTTGGCTCTTGACACCTAGCCTTGGTTTTTGGACATCTAGCCTGTGCTGTAGAAAGATCTTGAGCAGGATGACATCTAAGCTTTGGGAGCATGCTCCGGAAGTAAGTCATCTTGAATAACTAACGAACCCAGCCTCTTCAGCACTTTATGAAATTGAATTAGTTACAATGGCATTGTTTTAGATGATTTTATGTGGAACAGACTGCCTCGGGAGGCGGTGGATGCTCCTTCCCTGGATGTTTTCAAGTGGAGGCTGGACGACCATCTTTTGGGTTTGTTGTAGGGCTCTCTTTCGGCTTTGCTCCTGCAGAGTGCAGGGGGTTGGACTAGATGACCTGCAAGGTCCCTTCCAACTCTGACATTCTATGATTCTATATGTTGTTTTTAACTGTATTTATATACTGGCTGTGAGCCGCCCTGAGCCTGCATTGCGGGCAGGGCGGGGTATAAATGGAATCAATCAATCAATAAATAAATTTGAAGTGGGATGGAGCGTAATGGCAGTTAATTACTCTCAGCATCCCCAAATTAAGGATCTATCTGCCCCTCGATCTCCAATTCTGACATATTTATTTCCTTCACTATGTCTCCCCCTGCCCCTGGAATTAAACCCAAAACAAATGGTAACCATATAAACTAAGCTTGTTATTCCTGTTTGGTCCTTGAATCTGGTAAACGTCTTTATTATGTTGTATGCTAATTTAATGCTCACCACCTACCTATATGTATGGACTGGGACCTTCCACTTCATTGTATCTGAAGAAGTGTGCATGCCCATGAAAGCGTATACACAGAATAGCAGATGAAGGATGGCAGTTCGATTAGACAAAGGTTAAGAGGTGCATGATTTGTTGGGAGTGAAGGACTGAACAATGTCTCTTTGCACCAAGAACTCCCGAGGGAGCAATAGAACTGGTAAGGTGGACACAGGTCAGATTCCGCCATATTCCTCTTGTCTGTTCCGCTGGGCTCTCTCTGCTTACCCAGATTGCTACTCTAATAGGAACTTCCTTCTCTCTCCCTCTCTTTCTTTTCCTCTTTCCCTCTCCCCCGCTCTCCATCTCTCTCTTTCCATCTTTCTCTTTTTCTTTCTCTCCCTCTCTCTCTCTTTCTTTCTTTCTCTCTCCCTCCCTCTTTCCCTCTTCCTCCTCTCTTTCCATCTCTCTCTCTCTCCCTCTCTCTTTCCACCTCTCTCTTTCCACCTCTCTCTTTCCACCTCTCTCTTTCCACCTCTCTCTTTCCACCTCTTTCTTTCTTTCTTTCTTTCTTTCTTTCTTTCTTTCTTTCTTTCTTTCTTTCTTTCTTTCTTTCTTTCTTTCTTTCTTTCTTTCTTTCTTTCTTTCTTTCTTTCTTTCTTTCTCTCTCTCTCTCTCTCTCTCTCTCTCTCTCTCTCTCTCTCTCTCTTTCTCTTTCTCTTTCTCTCTCTGTTTCCCTCTTTCCCCTCTTTCCCCTCTCTCCGTCTCTCTTTCCATCTTTCTTTTTCTTTCTCTCCCTCTTTCTTTCCATCTCTCT